>JAPHNG010000482.1:0-65722 GCA_027405835.1 Asclepias syriaca
AGAAGAAGAAGAATGGAACGATGAAGATTTTAATTTATTAAATAATTAAAATATGGTAATCTAAAACCTTTTCTGTTTTTTTGATTGTAGATGTATGTCTAAATCTTCTTTGGTCTACTGTCTTAAATATGTATAGAATATTTAGTTTATAAAATAAAATAAAATGAATTCAATCTTTTAATATGTATAAAATATTTGTCAAGTAGACTTTTCTAATGGAAAGCATTTTCACATATGACTGACGTCTCATGAGTTTGAGATATGATAGAAAACAAATATGCATATTTAGCTTGCGTTCAATAAAAATAACTTAAACTTTTGTAGTAAAAAATGTAAAGAAAAAAAAGTGAAATCGAAATATGGGTTTGAAATGCAAAACCACTTTAAGGTGGATTTTGGTTCATTATTGTTGCATCTGTTCTCTGGCAGTTGAATAGATTCATATATACTTTTTCTTTCTGTATTTGTAGTTTTAATTTCTAGGGTTCGAACTTCTCTTTTTGTTTGTCTTTGAGAAGAGTTATGAAATTATTAGCCTTCAAAAGCAATGGACTAAATGATGATTTTGGAGGAACGGAAAAGGGATCAAAATCCTCG
This sequence comes from Asclepias syriaca, assembly GCA_027405835.1. Classification (NCBI taxonomy): domain Eukaryota; kingdom Viridiplantae; phylum Streptophyta; class Magnoliopsida; order Gentianales; family Apocynaceae; genus Asclepias; species Asclepias syriaca. The sequence continues at coordinate 598 of JAPHNG010000482.1, forward strand.
AAGAACCCTATTTCCCTGTCTTATGCAACACAAGATAGCAGAAGCAACGATAGTAGATTCTCCAATGGCACAGAGTTTTCCCGCTTCTTTCCCTTAAGAAGCAGAGGTTATTTGAGTGGAAAAGGGAAATGTCGGAAAAATATGGTAATGTAAAACCTTTTATGTTTTTTCGCTTGGAGATGTATGTTTGAATCTTCTTTGGTCTACTGTCTTGTTTATTTTTTTTACAAATATCTAGTTGTTAATGAACTATTTCCTCTACTACCAATTGATCTCTGAGCATCTTCTACTTTAGACTCAATAGTCTAAGGTGATTTCTTATTATGCACTTCAAACGAAGCAAAACTTAACTTTGTTAAGATCATAATGTTTGAGTTTGGTTCCTCAAGTATGCCTAGTTATCTTCAGTGTTGGGATTATTGGGCTCTCAACTATGTGTGTGTTCTTAATGTGAAGGCCCAATTTGGAGAACTATTCTCGAGTTTTTTCCACTTTTAACTCTAAAAATGCAGTCATCTTGGAGTTGTACTACAATAATTCTCACGCACAAAAACAGAGAGAGGAAGAGGTTTTCGTTGCAACTTTCTCCAAATCGCAGGTCTGGTTTTTCGGTGGATCGGAGGTCCAAATCTTGTCTGATCGAGCTGAAAGTTTAAGAGGAGTCTAAGGACTCGTGAAGCTTCAATCGAAATGGTGAAGATTGAATTCCAACGGTTCAATATCGATTTATGAGCTTCGGATCAGCTGTAGTTCTTTGGTGATTTCTTGCAATTTTGTTCCTCTATTTTGATTCTAGTGCCTTCGTAGTGTTGTTAAGGGCTAGATATTATTGTGGTGCTGATGTATGTGCATTTTTACTCTCTTGTGGTGATAGTGGAGTTGGTTAGACCAAAGGGTCTCGTGGTTTTTTTACTCTTTCACGTTGAAAGGGTTTTCCACGTTAAAATCTTGTACCTCGTATCGTTTTATTTTCATGTTTGGATCATCTTGTTGCTTGGTGTTCTTTGGAGTGTTTGTTTGTTGCTCCTCACAGGTTCTTTTATGCGGGAAAAGTGTTGATCTTGGGCACAACACATTCTTCTGTGTTCTTACTTTCCCAACAAGTGGTATCAGAGCGCCGGAGTTATTTGTTATTTGTCTTGATTGAATGATGGAGCCAAATTACAGCAGGATGATCAGTTTGAATGGCACAAATTATCACAAATGGAAAGGTAAAATGAAGGACTTGCTCTTTGTGAAAAAGCTACATCTACCTGTGTTTGCTACTCAGAAGTCAGAGTCTAAAAGTGATGAAGAATGGGCTTTTGAACATGAAATGGTTTGTGGTTTCATTCGACAGTGGGTGGATGATAATGTCCTGAATCACATCTACAATGAATCTCATGCTAGAACTTTGTGGGATAAGCTTGAATCCTTGTATGCATCAAAAACAGGGAATAACAAGCTATTCTTGCTCAGGCAGGCTATGAATCTGCAATTCAAGGAAGGTTCTTCTATTTTTGACCACTTGAATGAATTTCAAGGGTGTTTTGATCAGCTGTCTGACATGGGTGTAAAGTTTGAGGATGAGATTTTGGGACTTTGGTTGCTGAATACTTTGCCTGATTCTTGGGAAATCTTCTCTTGTCTTTGATCAGTTCTGCTCCCGGTGGTACAGTAACTATGGAGTATGTGAAAGTTGCTGTTCTGAAGGAAGAAGTGAGGCATAGGACTCATGAGACATCTACTTCAAAATCTGATGTCTTGGTTACAGAAAATAGGGGGAGAACCAAGGATAGAGATCATGGTGAATATAAAAGGGGCAAGAGCAGGAGCAAGTCCAGATCAAAATACAAAAATGTTGAGTGCCATTACTGTCATAAAAAGGGGCACTTAATGAAAAAATGCTTCAAGCTGAAGAACAAAGACAAGAACAAGCCAGAAGGGAAAGATGGTGAAAATGATCGCCATGTTGCTACCACGACTTCAGGTGATCTGATAGTTGTTTGTGATAACTTGGTTAATGTTGCCTTTGATGAATCAAGTTAGGTTATCGACAGTGGTGCATCTTTCCATGTGACATCAAGGAAGGATTTCTTCACATCTTACACTCCGCGTGATTATGGGGTATTGAAGATGGGTAATGATGGCCGTTCAAATGTTGTTGGCATTGGAGTTATCGTCCTAGAAACTAAAACTGGGATGAAATTAGTGTTGAAGAATGTGAGACATGCACCAAATATTCGATTGAATCTGATATCTACCAGTGTTTTGGATGATGAAGGTTATGTCAGTACCTTTGGGGGTGGACAATGCAAACTCGCTAAGGGTTCTCTTATTGTGGCTCGTGGGAAGAAGTGTTCAGGTTTATACTGGACCAATGCTTCAGTTTCTATTGATTCGGTCAATGCAGTTGAGAGTGGCAGTTGTTCAGAATTATGGCATAGAAGACTCAGTCACATCAGCGAGAAGGGACTTGATTGTTTAGCCAAGAAGAATGTTCTTTCAGGGGTGAAAGATGCAAATTTGAAAAGGTGCAGTCACTGCTTGGCCGAGAAACAGAACATGGTGTCCTTCAAGAGTCGTCCATCTTTCAGAAAATCAGAGTTGCTTGAATTGGAACATTCAGATGTTTGTGGTCCTATGAAGACAAAGACGCATGGTGGTGCACGTTACTTTGTGACATTCATTGATGATTTCTCAAGGAAAATATGGGTGTATGCCTTGAGGTATAAAGACCAAGTTCTTGGGGTCTTTCAACATTTTCATGCTTCCGTTGAGAGAGAAATTGGAAAGAAGTTGAAGTGTATTCGCACAGATAATGGTGGTGAATACCTTGGACCGTTTGATGAGTATTGTAGACAACAGGGTATCAGACATCAGAAGACGCCTCCCAAGACTCCACAGCTCAATGGCCTTGCAAAAAGGATGAATAGGACATTGGTGGACAGAGTCAGATGTTTGCTTTCAGAAGCACATTTGGCCAAATTCTTTTGGGGTGAGGCTTTATATACTACTGCACATGTGATTAACTTATCGCCTACTACTGCTTTACATGGAGATGTTCCAGATCGAGTATGATACCGGAAAGATGTTTCTTACGACCATTTGCGTGTATTTGGATGTAGAGCTTTTGTACATGCTCCAAAGGATGAGAGGTCCAAATTAGATGTCAAGACTAGGCAATGCATCTTTGTTGGCTATGGTCATGATGAATTTGGCTATAGACTTTATGATCCTGTTGAGAAGAAGCTTGTCAGAAGCTGTGATGTTATCTTTATGGAGGATCAGAATATTGAAGATATTCGGAAAATGAAAAAGTCAGAGTCTCAAAGTTATGATGATCTTGTTGATTTGAATCCAACTCCCCTATCTCAGAATGATGATAATAATCATGTCCCACATGATTCTGTTGATGGTAATGGAGTAGAAGATTCAAATGAGGTACAAAATCAACCTCATGTAGATAATAATGCACCTACAGTTGCTCTCAGGAGTCTACAAGGGAGAGAATTCCCTCTACTCGTTATTCAGCTATTGAGTATGTGCTCCTTACTGACGGGGGAGAACATGAGTGCTATGAGGAGGCTATGGAGAACAAGGATAAAGATAAGTGGGTTGAGGCAATGAATGATGAAATGAAGTCTTTACATGATAATCATACTTTTGAGCTAGTCAAGTTACCCAAAGACAGAAAAGCTTTGAAGAATCGGTGGATTTATAAGTTGAAGAATGAACAGGGTGCTTTGTCTCCATGATACAAGGCTAGACAAGTGGTTAAAGGCTACAGTCAGAGAAAGGTTATTGACTATGAGGAAATATTTTCTCCAGTTGTGAGGATGTCTTCAATTCGAGTTGTTTTGGGTCTTGTAACCAGACTTGATTTGGAAGTTGAACAAGAAGAAGTGTATTAGCGTCAAAAGTCCCGAATTTCTTTGCTTAAAGAGGGGGAGAGGAACACCAGATTTTTCCATATGTCCACTGTCATTAGGCGACTGAGGAATATTATCGATAGGTTAAAACTTGGTAATGGGGACTAGTGTGATGACCCAGACTCACTAAAAATCATGGTCCGAGATTTTTATGTGCAGTTGTATTCTAAGGAAGTTTGCTCTACTCCTGACATTGAGAACTAAAGCTTCCCATCTTTGAACCATGGGAACTGCCACTGGCTGAACCAGCCAGTCCACTCTCATGAAGTTTGGACTGCAATCTCAAGAATGGGTGCAGAGAAGGCTCCGGGACCGGATGACTTCCCACCTTGCTTTTTCTAGAAGTATTGGCATATACTTGGGGATCAAATCACTTTGGAAATTTAGCAAATGTTTAGGAGGGGTAAACTTCAACCAGACTTAAATGAAGTTCTTATTTGCCTCATCCCCAAGGAGCAAAATCCAGAATCTCTAGCCTAGTTTGGCCTCATATCCCTCTACAATGTCTTAGTTAAGATTGTGTCTAAGATCTTGGCTAATCGTCTGAAACCTCTTATGGCTAAGATGATTGGAAAATTTCAATCCAGCTTCATCCCAGGACGGTCAACGATTGACAATGTCATAGTATCTCAAGAAATTATACATTCACTTGCCAAGAAGAAGGGCAGAAGGAGCACTTTGTGTTAAAAGTGGATCTCGAGCAGGCATATAACAGAGTCGACTGGAACTTCCTTCGTGGGGTACTGCAATTTACGGGGTGAAAGGTGGAGTTTATAAACATTATTATGGATTGTATATCAACAGCTCAAGTCACGGTTTGCTGGAGTGGAGAAACTCTCCCACCTTTTAACCCCTCCTGGGGCCTGAGACAGGGAGATCCCCTCTCCCCGTATTTATTTGTGCTCTATATGGACGTCATGAGTCAAAAGATTACAATGGCATTACAAAACAAGGCCTGGAGACCTATCAGATGCAGTCGGACGGGACCATAGATCTCCCATTTATTTTTTGCTGACGACCTACTTCTCTTTGGAGTAGCAGACTTCTCTCAAGCCAGGATCATCGAGCACTTGTTAGCTCAATTTTGTGGAACGTCTAGGAAACGAGTAAATAGGCGAAAATCCAGATATTTATTAAATAGGCTTGTAAATAGATATTTATTAAGAAAGTGGAAAACTATAAATAGGCTTCCTGTTTTATTGTCATAAAATAAATATAAAGAATGAAAGTAAGTAAAGACACTTAATATTTATATAGATGAAAGACTATATTTGGAACAACATTTTTTTATTATAATAGAATCCTAATTATTAGGATTAAGATTAGGAATAGATTTGTTTTTTTAAGAAGTCTAGTTCTCAAAAAACAAATAATAAATAAATAAATAAAATTGGGTCAAGTTATTAAAAAAAATATTATTTATAAATTATAATTATTATTAGAAAGTTAAAATTTATGAGTATTTTAAGTTGGGTGAAGTTATGTGTCTACCGTGGATGTTAGTTGGTGATTTCAACCAGGTTTTGCACAGTGATGAGAAAAAAGGGGGAAATGGTATTCGGGTGGCTACGATGAGACTTTTAGGGAGGTCATGAGCTGTTGTGATTTGTTGGACCTTGGTTTCTTCGGTCTAAAATTTACTTGGAATAATATGGGACGGGGTGTGGCTAGGGTGCAAGAACAGTTAGATCGTGTTTTATGTAAGAGTGCTTGGTTATCATGCTTCCCCAACGTTCGAGTCTCACTCCTTACTCGTAGTAGGTTGGACCATAATTCTGTACTGGTCTGAAAAGGGCAAGTCTCTCCTAACCGACCCATAGGTCCCTTCATAGTACAGTGAGCATGGTTTCTACATTCCAAATTTGAAGGCCTTGTTGCAGAGTGTTGGAATCAGTCTCACGCTCAGGGTTTAGTACAGAAGTTAGTCTTCCTGCGAAACTCCTTGCATCATTGGAATCGGTAGGTTTTTGGTAGATTTTTGCCCGTAAGTTTCATTGTTTAGCACGTTTGGGGGGAGTTTAGCTAGAGCTTACTGCTCGGTCTTCACTGTTTTTGGAGGATTTAGAAGAAAAGTTGAGGAGGGAACTTGATTTGATCCTTGAACAAGAAGTGTATTAGCGTCAAAAGTCCCGAATTTCTTGGCTTAAAGAGGGGGAGAGGAACACCAGATTTTTCCATATGTCCACTGTCATTAGGCGACTGAGGAATCTAATCAATAGGTTAAAACTTGGTAATGGGGACTAGTGTGATGACCCGGACTCACTAAAAATCATGGTCCGAGATTTTTATGTGCAGTTGTATTCTAAGGAAGTTTGCTCTACTCCTGACATTGAGAACTGAAGCTTCCCATCTTTGAAACATGGGAACTTCCACTAGCTGAACCAGCCAGTCCACTCTCATGAAGTTTGGACTGCAATCTCAAGAATGGGTGCAGAGAAGGCTCCGGGACCGGATGACTTCCCACCTTGCTTTTTCTAGAAGTATTGGCATATACTTGGGGATCAAATCACTTTGGAAATTTAGAAAATGTTTAGGAGGGGTAAACTTCAACCAGACTTAAATGAAGTTCTTATTTGCCTCATCCCCAAGGAGCAAAATCCAGAATCTCTAGCCTAGTTTCGCCTCATATCCCTCTGCAATGTCTTAGTTAAGATCGTGTCTAAGATCTTGGCTAACCGTCTGAAACCTCTTATGGCTAAGCTGATTGGAAAATTTCAATCCAGCTTCATCCCGGGACGGTCAACGATTGACAATGTCATAGTATCTCAAGAAATTATACATTCACTTTCCAAGAAGAAGGGCAGAAGGAGCAGCTTTGTGTTAAAAGTGGATCTCGAGCAGGCATATAACAGAGTCGACTGGAACTTCCTTTGTGGGGTACTGCAATTTACGGGGTGAAAGGTGGAGTTTATAAACATTATTATGGATTGTATATCAACAGCTCAAGTCACGGTTTGCTGGAGTGGAGAAACTCTCCCACCTTTTAACCCCTCCTGGGGCCTGAGACAGGGAGATCCCCTCCCCCCGTATTTATTTGTGCTCTATATGGACGTCTTGAGTCAAAAGATTACAATGGCATTACAAAACAAGGCCTGGAGACCTATCAGATGCAGTCGGACGGGACCATAGATCTCCCATTTATTTTTTGCTGACGACCTACTTCTCTTTGGAGTAGCAGACTTCTCTCAAGCCAGGATCATCGAGCACTTGTTAGCTCAATTTTGTGGAACGTCTAGGAAACGAGTAAATAGGCGAAAATCCAGAATTTGGTTTTCACCAAATACACCCTCTTATGTACGTAATTCCATATGTTCAGAATTCCAGGTGCAGGCAACATTGAATTTGGGAAAGTATCTTGAAATTTCACTTTGTCATGGTCGTCATACTATTGCCTTCAATTATTTAATTGAAATAGCAACTAAGATGCTGGGGGATTGGAAGATGCACTGCCTGTCCAAAGCTGCTCGACTTGTTTTGATCAAGTCAACAATTGGAGCGCTACCCATCTACTCCATGTAGTCTATATGGTTACCAAGAGCAGTCAGTCGTAGGTTGGAGCAAATTTGTAGACGCTTTTTGGGGTTCAACGACAACTAAGCGTGCAATGTATACGGTGGCGTGACAAAAAATATGTCGCCCACATCCCACGAGAGGTTTGGGGGTGTCGGTATTAATAGAGGTGAACATTGCTTTACTTGCTAAATTGGTTTGGTGCTTAATCTATTATCCCACCTGTCTTAGTAGCCTAGTTTTGGAAACTAAGTATGGGGGTTGGCAGTGCCTCGGTGTTAATTGTTCCAAACCAGGATGTTCCATTATTTGGAGAAGTATGCAAAATGCCATGGAGGCATTTTATCAGGGGCTGGGTTGGTCAGTAAGGGATGGTTCTATTGTTAAATTTTGGACTAATTATTGGTTGAAATCAGGGCCGTTAAGAGAGATGACACTTCATCTGGTTCCACCAGGACATTTGCATAGATTTGTTAAGGAGTACTGGTTGTCGGATAGTGGATGGCAGTTAGAGGAAATTGGTACTTTACTCCCTCCTGAGGTCATTAGTGCGTTGTTGCAATATCCGATCAATCATACAAATGGCAGGGATCTCCCTGTGTGGAAGTTATCAACACCTGGTCTATTTTCCACATCATCCATCAGGAAAGCCATAATTGGTAACCGAGTACCTCTGGAATCGTTTCCTTGGAGACGGGCCTGAAGGTTTAAAGTCCCGACTAGAGCCTCATTGACCCTTTGGACATCTTTGCACAATGCTCTCCAAACTGCCGAGATGTTGTGGAGGAAAGGCATCTTGGCTTCACCGGTCTTTCTGGTATGTAATCAACAGCAACGGACAGTTCTACATGTACTGCATGATTGCCATACTACCGCGTTGTTGTGGAGGAAGCTCCTTACTGCAGGAGAATGGGATAGCTTTAGGATGCTCTCTGATGTTAGGAGCTGGATTAGATCAAATCTGTATAGTAGGAGGTTTCATAGTTCTTTTGGGGGCAATTGGCCCTATGTGTTTAGGCAATGTGTCCATGAGATTTGAATGAATACTAATGCTCGTAAGCATGGTACCAATGATGTTTTGGAGGAGCCTTATGCCCTGGCTAAGAGGAGCCTCTCGAAGGTGCTTGAACTCCTCTTAGCTAAGGCATATGGTCCGTTTTGTATACTGGTAGTTTTAGCTATACTCAAGTGTATATTTCTCATTTCTATGAAATGAAACCCAGTTTAAAACAAAAAAAAAGAAACGAAAATATTTCCAGCAAATCTTCTTCCTTTCATCCCCTTCTTTTTCTTCATCCATAGTCCTATTAAATCTTCACTTCTTTAACGGTTTTCTTTCATGGACAACAACTTCTTCATCTAACTTTAAAATATATGTGAGTTGGTAAAGACTTCAATCCCTAACTCATGTATATAAAAAAATTTGTCTAGATGTAAATTAACCTAAAGTGTCTTACCATAGTTTGCAATTCATCTAAGACAAATCGTGTCCTTAGTGAAAAAAGAGGTTCTTCTTTCCAATGTTTTATTCTAACTCCTACTATTTCATATCCTACATCAACAAACGGAATATTATCTATTAATTAACTTGAATATTCGGATATTTGAATCTCTTTATTGTTCATCTTTGGTTTGGTTGCATCAAAATCAATAAACCAAGAATCATTTTTCATAAAAACAATTCATAAAAATATAAAATTATCTTCTCGATATATATATATATATCTTTCGATAACAAGTAAAATTTTTAATTTAAATCTAATTATCTTTAACATCTTAAAAAACAATTATTATTATTATTATTATCTTGTAAGGCATCATCATCTCCTCCGTCTGGTTATATCTTCAAGTTTTTGGTATTTTGTTTTTTTAATTAGTTAAATTGAATAAATAAATATTTTATTAAGATACGAATGCCATTCAAATTTCAATATATATATGAATTATTTAATGGGATATTATATAAATTAAAAAATTAAATTCATCAATATTTGTGATATACTATATTTTAATTTATCCTTTAATAATTTAAATATGTACTTTTACATATTTAAAAAATTGTTATAAAATATAAATTCTTAATTTAGCACAATCAGAAAATATATCATAAATTCTACTCAAGATCATGAATTTGACATTTATTGTAAACTTCTTACAATAAAACAAACATAGTCCTTAAACTATAGACATTGATAAAATTGGTCTCAATATATATAAATATATATTTTAATTTTAAAAAATAAAATTGGTTTCTATACTGGTGGTGGCTGTACATTCAAATTTTCTCTGTTGATTTTTGTGGAAGACTTGGATTATGAATTGTTAACCCCTGTGTTCTATTCTACTTTAATCTTGACCCTGCATGAGCTCTAAAATAATTCATTTTTTCTTTTAAAAAAAAAAATAAAAGTCAACTTTGAACTAATTTATAAAATTTAAACTTTAATTGTTTAATACTAAAATTTAAGTTACATGTATTATTTACTAAATTAAATTTTTTAAAAAATATTTATTTTTTAAGATATCTGAATGAACAATGACAAAATATTTAGAGTAGTGTAGAAGGTAGCAGAAAATGATTAATGTTTTTTTTGAATATGAGTAAAATAATCTAAAAGATTAAAAATATTTATATGATTTCTAAAGAAGAGTATAGAAAATTTTAGTTGAACTTTAATCACCATTGGATTAAAATAATCATAGATATTTATTAAGAAAGTGGAAAACTATAAATAGGCTTCGTGTTTTATTGTCATAAAATAAATATAAAGAATGAAAGTGAGTAAAGACACTTAATATTTATATAGATGAAAGAGTATATTTGGAACAACATTTTTATTATAAAGAATCCTAATTATTAGGATTAAGATTAGGAATAGATTTTTTTGTTAAGAGGTCTAGTTCTCAAAAAAAAATAAAATAAATAAATAATAGAATTTATAAAGAAATTTATTATTTATTTTTAATGAAAGAGAAAAATTGAAATACTTGTAAATATTCAAATATTTTAATATTAAAAAATATTATTTTAAAAAAATATATGTTACGTTACTCCTATTAGTGTTGGTCCTTGGATTACATATAAATTTAAATTTAAATTTAAATATTTATAGTGTTGGTTGTTGGATTACATATAAATTTAAATTTAAATTTAAATATTTAAATTTTAATTTTACAGAGCCTTTTACCAAAATAATGTTATTTTAAAAATATTTTTTAAATTAATGTTACTTTTTTTTAACTATTTTCTAATCTACTGTGGGTCTTGACAAAGTAGATTCTCATTTTTTTAAAAACAATTACTCGTAAATTTTATTTTTCTAACAATTATACTTTATAAATAATATTTTTGTTATAATTTACATAATATAGATTATATTTATTAATAATTATAAAATTATTCTTTAAAACACACTATATATTTTACAATCACAATATATATATATATATATATATATATATATATATATATATATAATTTTTATAATCATATTATTTTGTATGTTGATAATTTATTATAACATTTCACTACTTCTATATAATCTCCATAAGTCGTAAATTATCAAAATTATTATATTTAATTCTCCTATAATTTTTATTACATATTGAGCTAATTTGTTGAATTTATTTTTATTTTGATAATAGAGACGAAATATGGAGAATTGACTAGATTTTGGATAAAAACGTATTTATTATTATAATTTAAAGAAATCATTCACAATAAAATAAAAATTTGAAGATACTCTCAAGATAGTCTAGATTTATTATTATTAATTAAGAGATATCTTATTTTAGTTAGGATATTATTTTATTATTTTATTTTATATTCTATTATCCCTTTTTTAAAAGAAGTTAATATAATCCAATAAATTAGATAGGACAATAGGATCTTCTTTTTATATCGCTTGATTAAATATTGAATAAATTTTGTTTGATTCTTTATGAAGTTTTTCAATTGAATTAAGTAGAGACTTTATTGTTATAATTAAATTCATGTTTAGACAGTGGGTTCACGAATTGCTTTAATTCTATCACGGATTTTAGGTTAAACTTCAATTGATTTGTCTTTACTCACTTTCATTCTAAGAAAGTAAAAGAGTATTTTCAAGTAGAGTTTTCACAGACACAATAATGATGGAGATGATTAAAGTGTTAGAAGATAATAATAATGATGATGAGTATTTAGGGTATCATTTTATTCCTACGGATTTTGAAATATTAAAAATATTTCGATCTAAATTATTAGGTAAAAATATTATGTCACCTGTTATCGAAAGATATATATACGGAGTAGATGATTCCAAAACTCCTTGGAAAATATTTAGGGAGCATGATCCTTGGTTTGTTGATTTTGAGGCAACTAAACCAAAGAAGGACAATAAAATTCTTTATCTTATTACAAAGTTAGATAAAATAAGTGATAAGAAAACAAACAGAATTGCAGGATGCGGATGTTGGTCTGGCCAAACGAAAAAGACTTACATTTACGACGATCAACAAAATTTAATAGGATTTCGAAGAATGTTTAATTTCAAACAAAAAAATAATATAAGTGATGCATTTGGTAGCTGGATAATGCACGAGTACCAACTAGACGGAGGTTGGGCCGAAGGAATTCCAAAGGATTACGTTATATGTAAGATAAAACGCTCAACCAATCCCAATATTCAAATCTAAAAAAAGAGAGTACATCCAAATTCCGAAGATCAATCTGTCATTCTTCATAGAAAACAGTTACGAATTGAAGAAGGTAATCAAGTCAACGGAAAAGAAGAAGAAGAAAGAGAATGGAACGATGAAGATTTTAATTTATTAAATAATTAAAATATGATAATGTAAAACTTTTTCTGTTTTTTTTATTGTAAATGTACGTCGGAATCTTCTTTGGTCTACTTTCTTAAATATGTATGAAATATTTAGTTTATATCTTCAGATATGATAGAAAAAAAATACGCATATTTAGTTTGCGTTCAATAAATTTTGTAGTAAAAAATGAAAAGGAAAAAAAAAAAAAAAAGTGAAATCGAAATATGGGTTTGAAATGCAAAACCACTTTAAGGTGGATTTTGGTTCATTATTGTTGCATCTGTTCTCTGGCAGTTGAATAGATTCATATATACATTTTCTTTCTGTATTTGTAGTTTAATTTCTAGGGTTCGAACTCCTCCTTTTGTTTGTCTTTGAGAAGAGTTATGAAATTATTAACCTTCAGAAGCAGTGGACTAAACGATGATTCTGGAGGAACGGAAAAGGGATCAAAATCCTCGAAGAACCCTATTTCCCTGTCTTATGCAACACAAGATAGCGAAGCAACGATAGTAGATTCTCCAATGGCACAGAGTTTTCCCGCTTCTTTCCCTTCAGAAGCAGAGGTTATTTGAGTGGAAGAGGGAAAGGTCGGAAAAATATGGTAATGTAAAACCTTTTCTGTTTTTTTGCTTGGAGATGTATGTTTGAATCTTCTTTGGTCTACTGTCTTGTTTATTTTTTTACAAATATCTAGTTGTTAATGAACTATTTCCTCTAATACCAATTGATCTCTGAGCATCTTCTACTTTAGACTCAATAGTCTAAGGTGATTTCTTATTATGCACTTCAAACGAAGCAAAACTTAACTTTGTTAAGATCATAATGTTTGATAATGATTCCTCAAGCATACCTAGTTATCTTCAAAATAGAAATATAGGAAATATTCGGTGGTAGAAATTTGAAGCTCTTATATAATTCAAGAATCTAGATGCTCTTCTACTTTGGGTAATGCCAAATCATGAAGGTTGAAAATTATATCTCTCCGCCTAAATCATGCTTGGCCTCCAAAAGCCAATTTGCAGAGCAGTAAATTTTTACTATTTATCAAATAAGTAGGTTTTTTTATTATAGTTTTAGTAGTAGGTGCTTATCTATATTCTTTATCCACACAGGTTCTTGATATCCCCCTGCCTGACAAAAGAAAAAACGCTGGAACCCTAAAGATGCATGCTGTTATAGCTCAGCCAGCTCGTGATTTTCTCAATTTGGGTTCCAGAATTGAGACCCCTTTTGCTCAGGTATTGTTTGCTTTTATTTTAATTTTTTCTTTGGGGTTAATTTGCCTATGGGTCCCTAAAATTTAGTAATCATTTGTTTTATTATTATTTTATGAAAAGGATTATTGAGTTATTGGGGATGCTGAATTTTTGTGGGATTTGTGGGGAAATGTTTTAGCTGCCCTTGTAGGCATCTTTTCAAGCCTTTAATTTCAGAGATACGACTTTCTTTTCAATTTTTAGTTATCTTGATAAAATCAAGCTTTCTTGATGCTTGACTTAAGCTTCTTATGCACGAAAAGATATGAAAGGCAGCATGCTAATCGAGCTTTATCAGCTACCTTGCAGTATATGACAGCAATGTCCAAAGTTATAAGGGAGCTCTATTGGTGTTTTATTCATACTAATATGAAGCATTCATGTCAGATAAGAGCTGGAAATATAAATATATTTTTAATATATGGTTGACTAATTGCCTTTTCCCTTGCTTCATGCTACTCCCAAATTCTTCCGCTCAAAACTTTTGTCACAGAGCCACAGCAAGCAATTTTTAGCAAGAAATTATGAAGTGAAATCGAAAGATGGGTTTATCTCCTTGAAATGCAAACCCAGTTTAAGGTGGATTTTTGTTTATTCTTGTTGTATATGTTCATGCAATGCAAGTTATATTTCTCTTGTGGTAGTTCCCTGGCTTGCCAATCAATGGTTGTTCATCTGTACAAAGGCAGTTGTATAGGTTCATATCTACTTCTGTGTACTGGTAGTTTTCTTATCATACAAAGCCAATTTATCTTTTCTTTCAAAACTTCATTCCTTTTTTCCTATGTGCCCCAATTCTAGGCTGCTTTTTCTTTTCTTTCCTCCCCTGAATTTCTTGAAACAAAATGACTAGTGATTTACTTGAGTATTGTCCTTCAACAATTCACTGAGAACTATGAGCATGGAGGTGCTATTTGTTCGTCTAGACTACTTGGCATGTTTGGTTAATTGGAATATATCTGTTTACGTTTGATATCTTTTTCATCACAATTGATTAATTTTTATTTGAACCAATAGTTTTTAAAATTCCTACATTGTTATCTGAAGCTAATGAAAAGAAAAAGACTTTTTCTAGGGTACGAGCTCCTTTTGTCCTAGGGTCTAAGAGAAGAGTTATGAAATTATCAGCCTTCAAAAGCGATGAACAAAATGATGATTCTGGAGGAAGGGAAAATGGATCAAAATCCTTGAAGAAGCCTATTCCCCTGTCTAACGCACACAACATATCTCCAAAGGCACAGAGTTTTCCTGCTTCTTTCCCTTCAGAAGCAGAGTCCTCAAACCATTCGCTGGCCATAAAAAATCTGTTCAAAAGCTGGTTGACACTATGACGTGTGCTATCAGCAAACAAAAACAGTAGATGCAACACTTGAAAGAACATCCTCAACAGGGACATCTGAGACATGCAACTCAATACAACCGGAATGTTAGCTTGGTAAGGGCAGTATGCTGCTATTTTATGGATCTGGATGCAACAGGGAAGATACCGATATTGATATTGTATATACATTCATGTGTAATCTGATTGCGTTTTTGGATTTTGCAGCATCCCCTGGTATCTGGCTGTATATTTCATGTATGGAGCTGAAGTTTCGAAAGAGTTGACTCGACTATGGATTTTTGGACCTCTAATTGCTGCACTATATGTCAAATTGTTGAAGCGCATAATTTCACTCTACGTATCAGCCTCCAAGCTGACAGTAAGGTTGCTTCCGACTATGTGATTGGCCGGAAGATTAAAGAAGAATTGCGATTACGCCCCTAGTGCATATTAAGAATTTAGATTATGAAGTAGTAGATAGAAGAAAGATAGAAGAATTGAGGGAGGAATGAAATGGGAAATATGTGGAATTTTTATGGCCTTATTATCGCAGAACGATCAGGTTTCTGCGATATGTATTCACCTAGGTAGATAATGTGGGAGAGAACCAGTTTTGAACATAGCTCGGGTTCAGATTCTCTTGGGCAATTTGGGGAGTGCATGACAAGTTTAAAAACCAGGGTGATCTATAATATAATCAGGGTGATCTATTTTGGTGTTTTGTGATATGTCAGGTCTGTCGAATGAAGTGAGGGTGCAAATTTTTAAGATGTGTTGAATGAGACGTGAATAAAAATTCTAGCTATTTATACAAGTTTTTAAGCTCAATATTTTATTTTTCCTTCTTCTTCTGTTAATAGTACTAAAATAAATGGATGAAGAATTTTCTGTCACCATATTCAACTCAAGATAGTATAGATTTTATTTTATATTTCAATTTTTTTATAAAAGAATATATAAAGAATATAAGGTTTAAATCATTAAATTTTAAAATAAAGAATCAAATATTACAAAAATTTCAAATGAAATAAAATTATATAAATTAAACAATATATTTACTAAATTTCTATCAATCTCATAACTCGTAGTTAAATATCACGGGTTTTAATTTAGTTAAGACGGTTTATATTTGAAACTAGATTAAACAATGTTATTATAGAATAACATTAAATATTTTTATGCAAAACAAAATAAATTTAGATAAGAACATGAAAAAACAAAGAAACAACAAAACAAAAAAAAAAAATATATATATATAAAAGAATGATATAAAATAATAAGATTGAATTAACTGTAATCCAAAATGTAATCTTTTTACAACAAAACCAAACTATAATATCCATTCTTATTGACTTTTTTTCTTCTATTTCTGGTATATATCCCTATTCGTTCAAGGTTATTTTAAAAAATTTATATAACCATTAATTATTTTATTATATATTTCAAATAAAAGATTAGAATCCCTCTACATCTCTACTTTATCTTTTAAATACGGATAATTATATCAAAACAAAGCAAAATCAAAAAATAGATTCTAATCCAAAAACCTATAAATACCCTTTCCTTGAACAAGAGAGGGTTGATTTTGTCTTGTTGTTAAAAGAGCTCTAAGGAATAGCGATTTGGATATTTTCTAATCCGACAACATCATATTGGCGTCTACCGTTACTTTTCAAAGTTTATTTTGAAAAGGATATGACAATCCCAAGCCGTGATTCGAAAAATTTCGGAATTCCTCCAGTAGCTCCCAAGACGTCAACTGAAATCTCTCTACCTATTGCCACCAGTAAAGATAAACATCTGCGCACCGCCTCTGCCATGGCCCAATTAGACCGCTCCAAGGCTGTTGTCTCCACACATCCTTCTCGTCAAAACATTCACAATCCGACTATCCCAGTTAATTCTACTCATAGCAACCGCAAAATATCTTCTCGTCAACGTCCAACATCTCTCTTACTAGAAGTTCACACCGATAACATTAATTATTATAATATCATCCTAAATTTAAAGAGTCTAGCTACTTATCTTTGAACCAAATGACCTCGACAAGATCCCAAATTGGTTAATGATGCTACTTCTCATTTTTCCGAAGGCGTCGGATCTTCCGCTGATATACCAGTTCCTCCCAAGAAAAACTACAGTTCTCTGCAGGTCATTGCCAATCATGTTCCCGACATTCCCCCACCTGTCCCTGCTCCTTCACATCAGATTCCTCCTCAGTGTGCAGTTCCATCACCGCCTATACCTCACATGTCGCAGCCACACGTTCAACATCCACCACCGGTTCTAACTCCCCCATCACCCTTCCCATCGGTGCTCATTCTTACCCCACTGGTTCTACTGCTAGCTCCTGTCGCTCCATCTACAGATGCACGTTTTCAGCATGTCTGTGATCAAGTACAAATTGAGCCTCTTCAACTTTTGTCGGATGATGACATCGTTCCCTGGAAAATTCTCGACATCAACCCTCTGGCCCCAACATATGCACATGGTCCCTTGCCTGCAAATTTTCAAATACCCACTTTTCTCGATACACTAGATTTTCAGACCCAGAAGTCTACCTTCGTCAGTTCACTACCATCATGGTTATGCATGGTGCAAATGATTTTCTCCTTTGTCGTTGTTTTCCCATGACACTTATAGGACAAGAACAAGCATGATTCGACAGTCTTCTGGCAAGCTCCGTCTCATCCTTCAAACAACTTGGCAACATATTTCTTCAGCATTTTGAAGGTTTTCAGACTGACAAAAGACCCGTTTGGAATTACTTCAGATCCGATAGAAAATTGGAGAATCTCTATCCTCTTACCTTCACGCTTCAATAAGGAGGCTTTACTGACCAAAGACTGCACTGATCTTTTCTACATTGAAGTATTCCGCAACGGTTATTAGATGGCAAACATTCGGATAAACTCACTATACATCAACCCAAGAATTCCCAGGAACTTTTAACTCAGGTCGGCGCTTGGGATTAAAGTAAAAAAGTTGAAGTCTTCCTGACAAACAACCAAGAACCATGATATTATCCACAAAGCACCCTTTTAGACTACGAGATATCCACAACCACCTATTGCATCAACACCTTCATATCGACCTGCTTTTACTTCTGATTTCAGACAACGCTTTGATGTTCCTTCTTCCAATCAACGCCGACTAAATTGTCCTAACCAATACAACACCTTCGTGTATACACATTTGAATACTGAACGGTCTATCATCCTACAAACTATATATGCATTGAGTATTTTACCACCTCCGCGCCCCATGTTCTCTCTACTTGAAAGACGTAACAAGCAACTTTTTTGTGCATATCACAAAGAAGTAGGCCATACCACCGATACCTATTTTGCTTTGAAACAAGCCATTGAAGCTGCCATTCAACAAGGACACTTACAAGAATACATAAAATTTTCTCCCGGAGGTAATTCTATAGTACAAGATACGGCTACTCGAGATCTAGAATCATGTTATCAACGTCCTTACCGATAACATTTTTTTCCCTCCTCACCGCCACATAAACAATCCAAAATAATCAAAAGCACGTCTTCGGACAGCCTTCCGTTAGTGGTCTCTTTACATGTTGAAACATTTTTTGTGAGGTGCATATTGGTGGATATAGGTAGTTCCGCCAACATTCTTTATTACAATACATGGAAGCAGATGCACTTCAATGACCGAAAGTTACAGCCTCACCTCGTACCACTAATTGATTTTTCGGGCAACACAACTTATGCTCTTAGCATGGTTGATCTTCTGTTAGGATGGGGTCCTCTTTCTCAATAAGAACGACATATTGTCAGTTTCATCATAGTCGATTGTCCAACTTCATACAATGTCATTCTCAATCACCATGCATTAAATATTATGAAAGCTCAAGTTTGTACTTTCTGTAACGACATGGTAGTACCCCTTCCTTTAGGTTCTTGGCATATCTGGGGTGATTTATCGATACCTCAATTATGTTACCAAACGTCTGTCAAACATCATGCACCTCCTTCTCCTCCCATTGATGAACCAGAACCTTGCCTTGCACCACTAGATCAACTTGAAGAGTTTTGTATTGATGTTGCTCACCCAGATCGAAATGTCTGTCTCGATGCTTCTTTGCCATCACAATTACAATTTCAAATACTTGACTTAATTGTCGAATTTTCCCATGTATTCGCTTGGACATATACAAATTTTGGTCCATCCCTTGATCATTTATGGAACACCAGTTAGGCATTCCTCCTTTTTTGTGAAAAACCTATCATCCAGAAACGTTGCTCTTTTAACTCTAAGAAGCAAGCTATCCTTCAGAAAGAAATTTCTGATCTTCTGCAAGCAAACGTTATCCGTAATTTCCACAGTTGTAGCCAACCCCGTAATAGTACCTAAGCCAGGTGAAAAATGGAGAGTTTGCATTGATTTTACTTCCCTAAATAGGGCTATTCCTAAAAAGTCGTACCCCCTTCCCTGCACTGATTTGTTGGCAGACGCTACAGCCAAATCTAATTTATTATCTTTCTTGGATGCTCATAAAGGGTACCATCAGATACAAATGGCAATAGAAGATGAAGAGAAAATAGCTTTCATTACACCGGAGGGTCTTTTTTGTTATAAACGCATGTCGTTCGGTTTAAAACTATTGGTGCTAATTTCCAAGATATGATAAGTTTAATGTTTGCCTCTTAGTTAGGCAGTAAAGTTGAATAAAAGTTTGGCAAATTGGCATAAATAGTCCTCAAACTATAGGAATTTAGTGACATTGGACCCTAAATTATTTGTTTTGTAAAATTGGTCTCTAAACTATAAAATAATTGTGATATTTGTATTGTCCTTAAAAATTCTTTTAAATCAACAGTTAAGCTGAAAAAGAAAAGATCACTACATGTTTTTCTTCTCCCGTAAGATGGAGAGATTTTCTCTCGAGACTGCCTCGAGTAGGGGGATTTCATATCCATGTAACTGACATAGTAACTACCAAATTCGCCATAACTGCCAAATCTTTCAAATCTCCAGTGGGAATGTATTTTTTTCTACAATGATATCTATCATTTTAAGTGTTTTTGCTCTATTTGTTTTGGTTTGTTTAATTCTACTGTTAACTCCATGGATGACTCAATTTTATAAAAGCTCAGTGGAGTGGTTCTTCAGGAAGGTGAACATAGTAATGTTCTTTTGGATGATCAAGACATTACAGAGGGTCTCCAAGAGGATGAATTGAGTGTTCTAATTCATCTATTTAGAGGGGTTAAGACAGCGATGGGGCGTGCTTGGAGATGTGGCTCGTTTTCGATTCAACAGGTTGATGAGCAGTACTATAAAGTTTTCTTTGAAACTGGAGAATCGGTTAATTTTGCACTGAAATACAGGCCATGGAATTTTGAAAATTGTTTAGTTCTGGCACGCCCTCGTATCACTATCCTTACAAATCCAATTCATGGACTTGATGTTGAGTTTTTGTAGATTATACTCACTAGCCTCCCTCGCTATGTATACACAATGGAGGTTCGTCTCAAACTAGCACAATCACTGCATCATTGTAATACACTACAATTAAGGGAAGATAGGCATCATGGCACCAAGTTTTTCCAGTTTCGCACCCTAATTGCTCTCCATAAACCGTTGCCTAGGATACTGAGAGTTACTACTCCTCATGTTGTACACATGTATGTTTGATTAATTATGAAAGAATCACAACTCTTTATTTTTATTGTGGGTTTATTGGCCACCGTTATAGGCTATGTGATAAGTTCCTGGAAGGTGATCTAGAAGTTAGTAAGATAGAATATGGGTCTTGGATGGGAGGTGTTGATCACATTGTTTCGAATCAAATATTTTCATTGGATTCGAACCATGATCCCGTTGATGAAGTGATGAACACACCACGGTCCCCTGTGCATACTTCATTGGCAACAACAACTATCCTTCCATCTGTTCCTGTTAGCGGTAAGCAATATGATTCCAATGTAGATTGCCAACTGGTTTTGGACTCGCAGGGGCTGCAAAGTACTTTTGTTAGTAACAGACTGATCACTGATAATATTATTATTGCATATGAGGTTTTTCATTGGTTGACTAGTAAGAAAGGGAACATGAAAGATGAGGCTTTTGCTTTAAAAATTGACATGAGCAAAGCTTATGACAGAGTGGAATGGGGTTATCTAAGATGACTTTTGCATAAAATGAATTTTCCCAGCAACGGTGCCAAAAATCTAATGCGTTCCGATTGGTATGCTAAAAGATAGAGTTTATTAACCTATGTTATGAATAATTAAGGACTTAGTATTACTAACTGTCACTTTAGCATTTATTGGTTGTCACTTAATCAATCAGAACCTAAGGTAGAGTACCTATCGTGTAGCTATTCGTTGGAAAGTATCTATGATTTTAAATTAAAAATATTGTACTCCCAGGGAACTAACAGCGGCTTAGTAGTAACTATCACTTAATCCTAACAATCATCTTATCAGCGAATCAATCAATTGATTATCATTAGTTGGAGAGTTGTTTTATCACAACAGCACAAGCAAGTATCAAAGATGTAAGAGATATCATATAAACATGTTATTTGATGTATACTCATGTTTCTACAATTTGGTTGACCTATCTTCGAATATTTTAGATATATCTTAGTCTAGAATGTAATTATGAATTGTATCTATTTGTGTACAATATCCGAGTTACTTGGTGTATTCATCCCTATTGTAGGATGATCCTTCTCACATTTTGGGTTAAAATATCCATGAAAGCCTATGTCACTTAGGAAATAATACCACTCACCTAGGGCTGGTCTAGAGCATAATCTCAGCATAATTAGGTTACTTTAACAAACATGGTGATCTGTATGTTATTTTACCTAATTTGGCAGACCTTATGGTCTATTAAACTAAACATGTTATGATGTAGACCGCGGTTAGGAGTTGTTTATAACCATGCATTTAGTTTAAAAGAGCAAACAAATAATCAAGCATAATGTTAATTAAGCAGGTGACCTTTCCGGAAAAATGAACACAACCTCAACTTGCAAAACATGCATAATATATAAATCATAATTCAGTATTCAAATAGGTATCTACATGAACACAACTCAAAGATATACAGAAAGGCTCTAGGGAACCATGTCCATAGAGTAGTCACCACTTTATGAGGTCCACCGGTGTTGCCAAACTTGTATCTTTTGTGTTGCTCGATCCTACTCTGATCGGCAGAACCTTCGGAGAACGCTTCCTTGGCCTAGTAGCAATTTATTTACCTTACGTCTTGAGCTTAAGCAATGCCATGTGGACTAAATCTATGCTAACCTATTGCTCTCTTAGGATCTCCTTAAATTCCAGTATTCTATGAATACAAAAAACGAACACTAATCTAATTGAATTCCCAAAATATGAGATAACCACTGAGAGAACAGAAAAAATGAGACACTCTATGTTGCTAGACGACTTGTATTGAGTGCTCAGGGATGATTTCATCCTTCTGGACCCCGGGATATTTATAGGGGTGAGAGGAGTGATTTTTGCTTAAAAAACTAATGTGGGACACTTTTCTACCACTTGGGATGCCTGTCCAGAGCTGTGACCAGGTCATGGTGGGCGTCCTGACCTCTGGGGCGGCCACCCCAAGCTCAGCTCTTCCAAAAATTACACTTTTGCCCCAATATTTGTTGTTTTTATGCAATTTACTCCTAAGACTTCCAAAATCACAAATTACATAAAACGATGTTAATTTGAATCAATTATGATAAAAAAGGTTCCAATATTACCCTATTTTGTGTCTAAAAATATACTAAAAATGTGATATGATTTGTGCATATCAAAAGCCAAGGAATTTTCCAAAGGTAACACCAAGTGCACATTTCAAAGGATTCATCTTTAATTGAAAATGACAAAGCCGCTCAAACACACTCTTCAAATATTCAAGGTGGTTTTGTCGTCTCTTTGACTTTACAACGAAGTCATCAACAAAACATTCGACGTGTTTGTGTAACATATCATTGATTATCCTTTGCATTGCTCTTTGGTAAGTTGCCCCTACATTTTTTTAGTCCAAATGACATTACCTTGTAGCAATAAATTCCCTTAGGTGTTCTCTTCAACTTCAAGTATCATACGAATTTGATTGTATCCGGATGAACCATCAACTTTGTAATAGGAAGTGGAAAATCATCTTTTGGACAAGCATTGTTTAGGTCTCTAAAATCAACACAAACTCAAATATGTCCATTCTTCTTTCTAACAGGTACAATGCTAGATATCCAAGTGGGATACTTGACTTCTCGTATAAATCATACTTCAATGAGTTTGTTTACCTCATTTTCTATTGATGGGACTAATTCAGGCTGAAAGCATCGCTGAGCTTGCTTCACCGGTCTTGCCCCTCGTTTAATAGTCAAATGATGAACAACAACTTTTGGATCTAAACCAGGCATTTCCTTGTATGACCAAGCAAAATATCTTTGAATTGTTGTAGAAGTTCAACACACTTCATCTCCTCTTCTACAGACAGAAATGCACTCATGTAAATTGGCTTGCGATCTTCCTCTGTTCCCAAGTTGATTTCTTTCAACTCGTTGACAGTAGCTTTCACACTTTTCTTCAAGCTTAGGAGGAGCATCTCTTGCATCTTCTTCTTCAATGCATTTTTCGTCAGTGATGGTAATGTGGTATGATGACCCTACACTTTCTTCATCTTCTTCCTTAGATTAGCAATAACTATAATGTGGAATTTTTCCTTTAACATTGGACCACAATCCATAATGAGAACTTGACATCTTACCATTCTTGAAGGAAATATGCTACGCAATTTATCCCAACAGGGTCTTTTCACACTTTTGAATCTTCTTTGATGTATTAGATATTCCGTACTTCTTGCATTTGTTTCTTTCAGTTGTTGCTGAGACTGTTTTATTCAACGAAGATGCTTGTGAATTAACTTTTCCCAAACAATCAAAGATGAACTTTCTTGCTATACATGACTCTTCATCTTCAACGGAGACGTAGTAATTAGATGCACGCTTTATCATGATCCGAGCTGGAGGAGGTTGAACATACCCAATACCGACTCTTGAATTATGTTGCATTTGACTGCTTCCTTGAATCTTTGCATCCATCATTGCCATTGGAAGTTTTCCTAACATATCTTTAGATTCGGCATTGTATCTTGCCTTTTCCAAAAATTTGTAAGCATTGGGGTCAATGCCTTCTTCGGTCCTTCGATCAGGTAATTGACCATGCTCGACTTTCTTGCCTTCTACAAGTTGTATGAAGCCTTTTAGAGTTGAATTTGTCTGCTGGATTGCTGCAATTTTCGTCAATGGTATAGTAAGGTCTTTCAATGCTTTAATCTTTGTAAAAGGTGAATGTCCTTCCTTCCTTCTTGATTTAGGAACATAACATAGGACATTTTGAGCAGACACTTCATTTTCATCCTTACCTTATTTTTTCAAGCTTGCTTCAATCAAAACTTTCTTTGTTGACAAAGCTTCTTTGCTGGAAGATGGATTGTCTTTCTGATGCATTGTTATCGTTGGTATCAACTGTTCACTGAAGAGTGTTGCAGTCTTATCTTGAGAGTAGAATTTGGCATTGCAATGTACGCTTCAGCTTTCGTGAAAGGTTTATCATCTACAACAACCTTCTTTACTGATCAATTACTTACATATTTAAAGCATTGGTGCAATGTTGAAGGTACCACACCATTGTCATGCAACCATGGTCTCCCCAGTAACATGTGAGAAGTTTTGTAGTCCACTACATGTAGAAGTACACTTGTAGTCATTTCTTCTATTTGAAGGTCAAGTCGTATTGTACCAATAGCTCTTTGCCCTCCTTGATTAAAACCATGAATCATGAGACGATTATGTGAAAGTTCTTCAGTGGGAATATCGAAATCCTTCAACAAATGCAATGGAAGATAGTAACTACAGAGCCCCCATCAAGTAATATCTGATTCATCCTCTTTTGTCGTATGTAGCCAGACACAAATAATGGTCTATTATGTGGCTTTGACCCCAGTAACAAATCATCATCTGTGAAGTTAATCGTAGTTACGTAAGTGTCTACTATTAGAAAGGAATCATTCTTCTTTGTTGAACATTCACCAAGTAGCATTCCAACAACATTATCGACTTTTTCTGCATGAACGGTGAAACATGCTCTTATTTTATTAGTTGTTAACTTTTCTTCCTCCAACACTTATTTTCCTTTGCGCACCAACTCCATTACTTTATTTTTGAAGATGAAATATTGTTCAATAGGATGATTGACAAGACGATGATATTTGTAGTAGTTTGGATCATCAGTCTGTTTCTCTTGTTGTGGTCACTTCATTTTGGGCAACTCGATCAAACCGGCGATCATTAAATCATCAAATATTTTGTATACACCTGAATCAAGGAAATGATAACCTTTCTCTTGTCTTTCCTCCAGCGTCGGCCTCCTTCTCGGTAAATTTGTAGGAATGTTGTTTCGCTCTATAGAATTTCTACTCACCTTTGTTACAACTCTGACTGGAGCAACAGTTGTTGTATGAGATTCTTGTACGTTTGACTTAGACAGTTGTTTACTTGTTTCCTTGAAATCTGCTCCATCTTTTTAGCGAGGTTCAACAACAAAGGTCCCTTGATCACCATGAGTCTTGATACTCAATTCCATGTCGTGACTGCAGTAGCTAACTCTTCAAACGTATTTGGTTGAATGCCTTTCAAGATGTATTGAAGGCTCCATTGCATCCCTTGAATGCACATTTCAATTGCGGATTTCTCACACAATCAATCTCTACAATCTAGACTCAAACTTGTCCACCTATTGATGTAGTCAAAGACATGTTCATCTTTCCACTGCTTTGTGTGACTCAATTCAAGCATACTTATAGTTCTCCGGGTGTTGTAGAAGTGATTCAAGAATTCAGCTTCAAGTTGATGTCAGCTGTCAATTGGTCCTAGAGCTAATTCTGTGTATCAATCGAATACGTTTCCTTTGAGATACCTGACAAATTGCTTGCCTAGGAGATCACCTTTAGTCCCTGTGTTGCTACATGTTTCAACGAAATGAGCAACATGTTGCTTTGGATTACATTTACCATTGAACTGCTGCAACTTTGGAGGTTGATAGCCCATCGGCATTTGCAGATTGTCAATTCTCCTTGAATAAGGTTTGGAATATGCATCGGAAGATTCAGACCTTCCTTCGTACTTATCTTTTATCGTCCCTTCGATGAAGTTCCTCAGTTCATCAATAGGGATGAATCCATCTGACAAAACGTGAACAGTCCTTTCTTGTTTGACAGTTTCAGATCTGCCAACTTATTTTAATTGATTTTCAACAACTTTGACATCTTCAGGATTACTTGATCCTTCTCCTTGGTTGAGGGTAACACCTTTGTTTGCCCCTTCTACTCATTTTTGACTTGACTCGCCAGTATTGTTCATCAATTCAGCGAGGATACGATCTTGCTTCGCTGAATGCATTGCGAGAACTTCCACCGATTTTGTCAAATTCACCAATTGTTCTTCTGTTGTTGACGCATCCACCATCATTATAGGTTGCAGAGATGTTTGCAAGGAATCTTCATATTCATCGTCACTAGTTACCTGATCATGTTGGGAGGCACTTGTAGAATCAACATCTTCATTTTCTGATGCTGACTTATCCTTACTATGTTTACCTTCCAGCATTGCAAGCTTCTTTTGCACCATTCCACCTACAATACCTTGAGATTGATCATGCATCGAAGTCACATCGAAGCACGGGTTTTTGTACTTGAGATCTGCATCACCAACCGATTTCTTCTGCTGATCAATGAATATTCTTCCTTTGCTTCTAGTAGTAGGATCAGCATATGCCTTGAATGTCGGAATGCTGACACTTACGTCAGCAGCAACGCTCTCTGAATCAACTTTGTTGATGCCATTGTGTGCAGCAACGTTCCTTGAGTCTGCTTTGCTGACATCATTTTTTGACTCTATTTAATATCTTTGACGGAGAGATATGAGCGGTAGAAATGCTGGGCATGCCAATTTGTAAACAAATTTTCTTTTTGAATAATTTCATGTAAATTGAAATTACAAAGAAAATAGGTTACATAAAATTAAAATAATTTTTACAGGGTCTTATTTCTATAGTCCGCTAATTCAATCCGTCGTGGGCTCGAAAGCTTTTTTGGGCTTGATCTCAATCCAATGGTTATGATTTATCTGAGGGGCATTTTGGACGGATCTCGGACTGAATTCAACTTCGAGGACCGTTGGCTTGATCTTGATTCGTTGAACAACTATTTTGGGCTGATATCGGATTGAATCCAACTTTGAGGACCGTTGGCTTGATCTCGATCTGTAGAACAGCTACGAATTTCTTTCGAGGGCTTTTGGGCTTTTCTTTAGATGCTTTTGATTTTATCGAAATAAATTTTGACAGAGTTTTTGTATAATTCTCTCACCTTTTTTTAAGTTTCTTTTTTCTAAGGAAAAAAGTAATATTAGTTTAAAATTTATTTTAAAAATAACATTATTTTAGCAAAAAGCTCTATAAGATTATTCTTTTTTAAATATTTTTTCATAGTAAAATATTTGAATATTTACAAGTATTTCGATATTTTTCCTTTCGTTAAAAAAATTAATAAATTTCCCTATAAATTATATTTTCTTACAATATTCATTTTGAGAAATCTATTCAGAATCTTAATACTAATATAATTAGAATTCTATTACAATAAAAAAAAGTTGTTCCAAATATACTCTTTCATCTATATAAATATTAACTATACTTTTTCATTTATATAAATATTGACTATTTTTACTCACTTTCATTCTAAGAAAGTAAAAGAATATCTTCAAATAGAGCCACACAGATTGTTCAGCCAAATTCGGGTCTTGTTGAGGCCTCTTTGACCGAATGTACTAAGCAGATTGTTCAGATTCTGCATGATGGTGTCATAGTTGATGTCGGTTGCTTGATTATCTGGCTAAATTGAGGTTGATCGTTGATGAGACGGCAGTTGTTAGCCGTTGTGGGTAGATATGGGCAGAATCGTCATGTTTTGGAGATGTTGACGAGAAGAACGTGTCGAAGTTCTAAATTTTGAGCGATCCATATTGGTCATGGCAGAAGGTGTGCATAAGGGTTTATCTTCGAGTTACGGCTTGAGTTTGTATTCTTTAAAAAATAACGGCGGCCGTCAATTTGATATTATCGGACAAAAAAGTTTCTCAATCACTTTTCCTCAAAAGCTCTTAGAATGACGATAGGCCATCAAAATCTCTCTTTATAACTTATGTGGTATTTATAGATTGAGGGAGTCATAATTTTTTTTGGGATTTGTTGTTTAATTTAATTTAATTTATTTAAATGTTTAATTTTTGTGAAGGTCATAAATATAAAATTTAAATAATATTTGAATTAGATAATATAATTAATTTTTGTAATTGTATTTGTAATTAAAAGGTGTAATTGTCAGAGGGGTATAATTGTATATATAAAAAAATTGAAAGTCAACTTTGAACCAGTTTATATAAAATTTTAAACTTTAATTGTTTAATACTAAAATTTAGATTACATGTATTATTTACTAAATTAAATCTTTTAAAAAGTACTAATTTTTTAAAGTATTTATAATAATGTAGAAAATAGTAGAGTATTGTAAAATTATATAAAAACAATAAAACAAGATGAGAAGTAAACGAGAAATATATAAAATAGAGAGAATATTATTATATAAGATTTCTGGTTGATCTTAATTGTGTTTACAAATGGGTAGAAGATCCTCTATTTATAGGGGTGAATATGAGATAATGATAAGAACAAAGGGTGACACTTGTCACCCGAGATGAATTGTTGGTGACACTTGTCATCGGGATTAACTGATAGATGACATTTGTCACCCAAGATGGATAGAGGATAATGATAAATATTAAGGGTGACACTTGTCACCCGAAATTTAATGATAGGTGACTCTTATCACCAAAATTATAAATATTAGGTGATATTTATCACCTTACGTAATTTTTCGGGATGAAAGAATAATAACGATTATACAATGGATATCCACAAATTTAATGAATCTTCGGGATTCATAACATAGAGAATGATTAAAAAATTTAAATAAATAGAATAATCTAAAAGAGTAGGAATATTTATATGATTTGTAAACAAGAGTGTAGAAAATTTTAATTGAACTTTGGGTAATGCCCAAATCATGAAGGGTAAGAAAATTAGATCTCTCCACCTAAATCATGCTTGGTCTCCAAAAGCCAATGTACATAGTTGCAAATGAGGTGGTGAAAAGGAGGAGAGGGAAGAGTTTTCTTTCAAGGGGAGAAGAAATAGAAAGAAAAAAAAAAGGAAAAAAAAAAGAAAAGGACCTGTTTTGGGCTTCTATCTTTTTCCCATAAACATGTTACTTTTTTTTCATACTTTAAGAGTGACTAATTTCATTTTATATATATAATTTTTTATTTTAAATTTAGATTGTATAGATTATTTATTTGAATATAAAATTGTATACATGTTTTTTTCGTTTTTTTTTTTGCCAAAACTGTATTAGTATTATTGTAAAATATTCAAAACTATATAACGAATCTCTTCTTCCTTTCTCTGTAGATGCTAGAATTTTTATAAGCTGCTATTTCTCTTGCAACTCTTTGACAACCCAAATAATCATAATTTTAAAACATAAGGAAATTCATGAATAGGAAGACATCTTCTAATAACTTAATCACTACTTATTCGCCACATGTATAGATTATTATAAAAATAAATTTTATATTTACCCTTCAGCTTATTTACTTGATGCCTATGCAAGAATATCATGACAAACCTGAAATTGACAATATTTGAATATGTCCACCTAATTATTTTCATATTATTCTTTAACCACTTAAGAAATTCATGTTCTTGATTAGGAGAGAGGTTATTACCAATGATAACATGCAATGTTTCTCTCTTTTCTAAATAAGCATATTTAAGACGATCGAGTAAAGGTTTAAACCCTAATGTATGTGATTTTTGAATAGATGGAACTATCTTATTTCTAGATGTCATTTCAACAAATTTTTTTATTAAGTGAACTATTACAATTATCAGCCAAAGAATCAATAGAATCATCAAAATTATGAGAACAATGAGGAACCTCCTCAACCATATTCAAGTATTCTCCATTTTCACATGTATGTAAATCAGATTCAACAAGCTCAGAAACGTTAGAAAGACTCATGGAATCAGGCAAATGTTCTTATACCAAATTTAATGAATTTTCTTGAAAAATAGAATGCTCATCTGAAGGATTTTTCATGGCATCATTAATGAAATCAACATAATTGGTAGAATCAATATCATCAATAGCTTCATTAGTAACATTAACCGAATCAATAGCTTCATCAATAATTTCAATAGATTTGAAATGAGTAACTTCTTCATTCTGATCACATGTCAAATAATCATCAGTTTTATGGCATGCCTGACATTTATCAAATCCAAGACAAGAATGAGAGCTATTAATGGTATCATCAAACTCAACAAATTTAGGAGAATAAGAAATCAAATCACTACTCATGGAATTATCAGAAAAATCATTAGATGAAAAAATCTAGCATATTTATTTCAAGATTTGGTACTTCATATGAACATAGTTCAAAAGAACTTACTGGATCATGTAACTCTTCCTTACTAAGAGTACTTACGTTACCTCCCATGTTTGGAATGGGTTGGGAAGATAACTCTCCGTAACGTCGATTTCTCAACTCATTAAAACTAGCAGCCATTTGTCCTACTTGTGTTTCAATATTCTGCACTTTGGTTTTTGTTTCTGCATTAGCCTTTGCTAACTGTTTCACTATATCCATCAGATTGGGCTCTGATTTTAAGTTCTGTTGTTGTGGTTGTAGTTTCCAAGTATTTTCATAACTCAAGTTCATATCATCCCTTCATCCAAAATTATAAGTTGATGAATATGGATCATACCTTTGAGGACATTGCTGTGAAGGATGCATGAATGATTCACATATACCACAACGAATGATAGGGATTCGCCTTTGCCATGCTAATTTTCTTATCAAAAATTCTATCTCATTGAGTTTATTCTCCATCTTCAACTGAAAAAAAGAAATAAAACACCAAATAGTGCAAACAACACCGACAAACCAAAATTTTTGAATTTTGACCCAAAACTCAACTGAAACAAAAAGAAAAGCATGCAAATAAAAATAATAAAAATAATAATAAAAACATATTCTTATTTATGATTATTTGATAATGGTTTCTCCGACAACGAGGTCGGAATCTTGGTGTAGCTTTAGAATTACACGATTATCGTCAAATCGGCCAAGATTAATTCAATTTATTCAGTGAGTAATATAGGGTTTCCCTAAGAAACCAAATCTAAATCAGTTAACAAGAATAAAAAATAATAAAAAGGAAGGATTTTTAGATAACCAGAATGTAAAAAGACAACTAATAATTAAGGAAATCAAATATGAGAAAACTTCAATCGGGATTGACTTAATTCAAGTTCTTTCTCGTTCCATAATTTTATTTTCGAATTATAAACCAAATCTTTAATTTGAATTATGATGAAACTGACAGAATTTGTATCACCTACTAACAAAACCGCTTAGAATTCGATTAAACAAATAAAGAGATATTTAAGACAAACACCAAATAATCAATTGAAGTGTAACCTAAAACCTGTGATAGAATTAAAGCAATTCGTGAAGCCATATAACTGTCTAGACATGAATTTAATTATACAATAAAGTCTCCACTTAATTCAATGGAAAAACTTTAGAAAGAAGCAAACAAAATTTATTCAATATTTAATCAACCAATATAAACATTGAAATATTAATAAAATTTAAAGTTTAGAAATTTTATTAGAAAGTTTCTATTGTCCTAACCCTAGAGTAAAGAGATCTTATTTATTGGATTATATTAACTTCTTTTTAAAGAGATAATAGAAGATAAAATAAAATAATAAAATAATATCCTAACTAAAATAAGATATCTCTTAATTAATAATAATAAATCTAGACTATCTTCAGAATATCTTCAAATTTTGATTTTATTGTGAATGATTTCTTTAAATTATAATAATAAATACGTTTTTATCCAAATTCTGGTCAATTCTCCATATTTCGTGCTATAAAAAGAAGAGAAAGGAAAGAAAGGAGCGGAAGAGGGAAGAAAAAGAGAAGGAGAAGGAAAGAGAAGAAGGGGGAGAAGGGACGACGGAGGGAGAGGAGAGAGAAGGAGGGAAAGGGGAGAAGAAAGGAGCCACCGACAAAAGAAGAGGAGGGAGAAAAAGGAGGAGAGAGAGAGACACAGAGAGAGATATATAGAGAAGATATATATATATATATATTATATATTGTGATTATAAAATATATAATGTGTTTTAAAGAATAATTTTATAATTAAATAAATATAATATTATGTAAATTATAACAAAAATATTATTTATAAATTATAATTGTTAGAAAAATAAAATTTACGAGAAATTTTGTTTTTAAATGAGGATCTACTTTGTCAAGACCCACAGTAGATTAGAAAATAGGTAAAAAAAGTAACATTAATTTAAAAAATATTTTTAAAATAACATTATTTTGATAAAAGGCTTTATAAAGTTAAATATTTAAATTTAAATTTATATCTAATCCAACGACCAACACTAATAAGAGTTACGTAACATTGTCATTGTAGAATTTTTTTTAAAAATATATTTTTTAATATTAAAATATTTGAATATTTACAAGTATTCCCACATTTCTCTTTCATTAAAAATAAATAATAAATTTCTTTATAAATTTTTTTTTTTTTTTTGAGAACTAGACTTCTTAATAAAAAAAATCTATTCCTCATCTTAATCCTAATAATTAGGATTCTATTATAATAAAAATTATTGTTCCAAATATACTCTTTCATCTATATAAATATTAAGTGTCTTTACTCACTTTCATTCTAAAAAAGTAAAAGAGTATTTTCAAATAGAGTTTTCACACATACAATAACGATGGAGATGATTAAACAGTCAGAAGATAATAATAATGATGATGATTTGCTTTTAGGGTATCATTTTATTCCTACCGATTTTGAGATATTAAAAATATTTCGATCTAAATTATTAAGCAAAAATATTATGTCATCTGTTATCAAAAGATATATATACGGAGTAGATAATTCCAAAACTCCGTGGAAAATATTTAGGGAGCATGATCCTTGGTTTGTTGATTTTGAGGCAACTAAACCAAAGTAAGGACAACAAAATTCTTTATCTTATCACAAAGTTAGATAAAGTAAGTGATAAGAAAACAAACAGAATTGCAGGATGCGGATGTTGGTTTGCACAAACGAAAAAGACTTACATTTACGACGACCAACAAAATTTAATAGGATTTCGAAGGATCTTTAATTTCAAACAAAAAAATAATATAACTGATGCATTTGGTAGCTGGATAATGCACGAGTACCAACTAGACGGAGGTTGGGCCGAAGGAATTCCAAAGGATTACGTTATATGTAAGATAAAATGCTCAACCAATCCCAATATTCAAATCTTAAAAAAGAGAGTACATCTAAATTCCAAAGATGAATCTGTCCTTCCTCAAAGAAAACAGTTAAGAATTGAAGAAGGTAATCAAGTCAACGGAGAAGAAGAAGAAGAAAGAGAATGGAACGATGAAGATTTTAATTTATTAAATAATTAAAATATGGTAATGTAAAACATTTTCTGTTTTTTGATTGTAGATGTATGTCTGAATCTTCTTTGGTCTACTGTCTTAAATATGTATAAAATATGTCTTAAATATGTATAAAATATTTAGCTTATAAAATAAAATAAAATGAATTCAATCTTTTAATATGTACAAAATATTTGTCAAGTGGACGTTTCTAATGAAAAACACCTTCACTTATGATTGAAGTCTCATGAGTTTGAAATATGATAGAAACAAAAGTATGCATATTTAGTTTGTGTTCAATAAAAATATCTTAAACTTTTGTAGTAAAAAAAAAAAGAAAAAAAAAGTGAAATCGAAAAACTGGTTTGAAATGCAAAACCAGTTTAAGGTGGATTTTGGTTCATTATTGTTGTATCTGTTCTCTAGCAGTTGAATAGATTCATATATACTTTTTCTTTTTGTATTTGTAGTTTTAATTTCTAGGGTTCGAACTCCCCCTTTTGTTTGTCTGTGAGAAGAGTTATGAAATTAATTAGCCTTCAAAAGCAATGGACTAAATGATGATTCTGGAGGAACGGAATATGGATCAAAATCCTCGAAGAACCCTATTTCCCTGTCTAATGCAACACAAGATAGCAGAAGCAACGATAGTAGATTCTCCAATGGCACAGAGTTTTCCTGCTTCTTTCCCTTCAGAAGCAGAGGTTATTTAAGTGGAAGAGGGAAAGGTCGGAAAAATATGGTAATCTAAAACCTTTTCTGTTTTTTGCTTGGAGATGTATGTCTGAATCTTCTTTGATCTACTGTCTTGTTTATTTTTTACAAATATCTAGTTGTTAATGAACTGTTTCCTTAATACCAATTCATCTTCTTTGCGTATAGTTAGTTGATTGTCCTTTTGTGGTGGAAGTGGCAGAGGCTAAAATGGTATCGATGGTGGGAGAGTTGTCATAATGTTTGAGATTATTCCTCAAGCATACCTAGTTATCTTCAAAATAGAAATATAGGAAATATTTGGTGGTAGAAATTTGAAGCTCTTATATAATTCAAGAATCTAGATGCTCTTCTACTTTGGGTAATGCCAAATCATGAAGGTTAAGAAAATTATATCTCTCCGCCTAAATCATGCTTGGCCTCCAAAAGCCAATTTGCAAAGCAGTAAATTTTTACTATTTATCAAATAACTAGGTTTTTTTATTATAGTTTGGGTAAATTATCTTACTAACACTTGAATTTTTTAAATCTAACTTTTACACCTATATTTATTTTTGCTTTGAACTGACACTTGACCTATAAAATATCACCTCCTTTGCCCTTCCGTCCAAAATCTAACTTTTCATCCAATTCTTAGGGGCATTTTGTCTTTTAAAATCATTAATATTTTAAAATTATTAAGGTTTTATTTTTAGGGATAATTTTGTCTTTTCATAAATTTTAAAAATTTTGAAAAATCTTCTTAAATTGGAGGGATTTCATCCCTCAACCACACAAATGACAAAATCATATTAACCCACTAGAGCAACTATTAACATGTTAATTTGTATGAAACTTATATTTTATATTGCATACTAGATGATGCCAAAATAAATTTAACATAATTATATTTGTGAATCCCTAGATTTGAACCACAACAGTATAAACAATAAATAAGCATTTACTATTTGGACAAATACAAAAATTTATATTATTTGAAAATTATATTAAATATAAAGATTCTGAAAAAAGATTATCCAAATAACACAATTTAAACCATTGTCTTCCTAGTCATTCCCTTCCTCAAACCTTAAAATTTATTTTTAACTTTGAATTCATTGCAAAATACAAATTTTGAGTTTTTTACAGTGACATTATTACATTATTAGTGTCAGCAATAACATTGTATAAAAAAATCTCGAAATTCATGTTCTACGACGAATTCGAAACAAAAAAGTTAAAGAAGAACTTCAGTGCAAGCTTTGAGAAATGTGACAATAACAAAAATTTGTGGTTTGAATTGTGTCATTTGATAATATTTTTTTGAGAATGTTTATATTTAATATAATTTATATTTAAAATATAGAATATAATCGCAATATAAAATGTGTATTTATTATTTTCGTAATTATAATATAAAATATAAGTTCAAATAATTTTATATTTATAGTTGCCCCAATGGCTAAATACAGTTTATTTAGGTGGTGTGGTTGTAGAATCAAATCCTTGAGATTACAAAAAAAAATATTTTTCAAATTTTTAATAATAAAGTGAAATGACAAAATTACACTTCAAAATAAAACCTTAATAATTAAAAAATACTTATAATTGTAAAAAGACAAAAATGCCCCTAAGAATTGGATGGAAAAATGAAGTTGACGGAAAATTTTGAATAGAAGAGGCAAAGAAGGTGATATTTTATAGTTCAAGTGTCGGTTCAAACAAAAATAAATACATGTGCAAAAGTTGGAGACATGTGCAAGCTGGAGCTTTGAAAGTTCAAGTGTTAGTATGATAATTTACCCTTAAATTAATGTTACATTTTTTACCTATTTTCTAATCTATTGTGGTCTTGACAAAGTAGATCCTCATTTTTTTTAAAAACAATTACTCGTAAATTTTATTTTTCTAATAATTATAATTTATAAATAATATTTTTGTTATAATTTACATAATATAAATTATATTTATTAATAATTATAAAATTATTCTTTAAAACACATTATATATTTTATAATCACAATATATATATATATTGATTAGTCGGAATTTGGTCTGATATTAAATGTCAAGAAAATCGTGGATTTGGAGGAAGGTCTCTGCCAACTCTGCGGGTCGAAGTGGACGAAATAACCTACAAGTGAGAGAAGTTCAATCGGAGGGTGAGGGACCCCCGGCGAACCCTCCGACGGTCAAGTCAGTGACTCAGAACCCGGTGAGAGAGTAGAGAGAAATGAATAGAGGTTGTTGTAAGGATATCTGAACTTACCTGCTACCTTTCGAAGAATGGTATTTATAGAGTCGAGTAACCCTGTAACGAGAGGTTTGATATTTGTCTAACCCCGAAATATCCCACTATTGTAGGGATATTTCGTCAGATATTTCTTAATCAAGAAATGTTTTAGTTAATAGATATTTCGGAGGAGAATATTCTGGAAAGTCCCGTAAAGTTATTCTTTACCCGGAGGCGAAGTGGGACATCGGACTGTCGATCACAAGATATTCTGTGGAAGATATTCGAAGAATCTGGATCAACTGATAATTGAGATATTTGCGCCTCAAGATCAGAGGCAAGATCCCGTACTTCGTCCAAGTTCTTCGGAGTGATGAAGACTTAATAGACTTCATGGGCGGACCCACGAAGCCACGTCACTGCTGAGTCAGACCGAGGTTTTTACGACCTCTCAGTGGCCCCTCGGCGAAGTGAGAGAAGAGCTTCTGTGACTTCGGCGTAACTGTATAACCAGCCCCTCCGACGATTTTAAAGAAACGTCCTGTTTTCGGAGTACCAAAACTTAGGTTGTTGTTTTTTTTATATGCCATGCGCGTTTGGGTTCCCCAAAATGACGGCTGTAATGATGGCACTTTTTCGTTTCCTGGTCTGGGTGTAATGATGACTTCTGAAAGGGTATGACCTTTGGATGTGACTTGACCCGTTATACAAAAAACGGGTACGGGTCAGAGAAACAAAATCGTTCCAGTTCCCGCTTTCTTCCTCATTTATTAATATTTTCCTCTTTTATTCTGTCAACACTTTCTTCCTCTCTTGCTTTCTTTCTCCAAACTTCTTTTATCCTTCGTTGCTTTTTCTGTTCGTTAAGAGCCCCGCACCTTCAACTCTTCTTCTGCAGCATTATTACCAGGTATTTTCCTTTATATATATATATATAGGGGAGACAAGCCGATTCCTTTATCTGTCAGTTCTTCCGATAGTGATAGTTCAACGGAGGGATGTAAGCAGAAATCCAGGGTTGTGCTGGAAACAGATGATGGCCTCATTAGGGTTCCTGTTGCCCGGACTCCTACTGGCGGTTCTGCTTCGGATCCTACCGCGCCTTCTCATGTATCTAGATCCGACCCAACTGATACTCGAACTTTCCAAGGGGAAGGTTCGGACTCCAAATCCTTAAAGGATTTACCTACCACCAAAAGACAATTAGACTGAGACTTCGCCCTTCAGACCAATGTCATTAGCTTAGAGTACCCCACACTATGCCTAGAAATTGACCGAAGTAGGTTCAAACCCTTCATAGTGAAACATTGCGGAGTCACGTCCAATGCTTATGTCCATATTCCGTATGACCATTTTATCTCGGGACTCGCCCTGCCTTTTGACCCCGCCTTCTGCGACTTTTTAAATTTAGTGAAGTGTCAACCTGCCCATGTGCACCCGAACGGAGTCCGATACTTTACTGCCTTGACCGTTTTGTGTCGTAGGATAGGGATAGAGATTTCCGAACTGATCTTGAGGACCTTTTTTACTGTCCTTAGGATGAATAACCTAACCCTTTCTTTGAGACCTCGACCGGCTCTTCGAACCTCCCCCAAATAAAGTCAGTCAGTGGAGAGAGCGGTGGGTATGCGTGGAGTCCAGATTGGGCTTCCCGTTTTACCCGAAGTGTAAGGCACTTCGACAGTGGCTGCCTCTTAAGAAAAATACCAAATATTCGGACTCCGACATAAAATTTTTGGATTATGTTCGGAGTGAATTAGGAGACGACCCTAGGACCCAAACCAAGGTCTTTTCGTCTAGCGAACTGATCTCCAATGCCAGTCGTAATCTGTGCGGGATCAGCGGACTCGAAGTGAATGATCGTCGGAGGGAACTCGGCATGGAGGATAGTAACGAATACCCCATGTGGAAGCTTCATCCAGGAAGAGTATTCTTTGATGAGTGCCCAGAGTGTACGAATCCGGAGAGCGCGGGATGTCCTGTGGCAAAGGGTAGACTAGGGCAATTATTGTCTTATCTAAAACTTTTATGCTACTTCAATGCTAACCCTTTTCTCTTAGTCTTGCAGACATGGTGAGGATAGGGAGAGAGACGAGAGCACGGAGGAAAGGCGTGCCGAAGGTTGGCCTTCAAGAAGCTGGCCTTACTCGGCCAAGGCAGTTGAAACGAGCCTCGCTTTCCGCTGCGGCGGGACTTCGTCGGAGGGAACAACCTCTCCTTCGCCTGCACCTCCTGCACTAAAAAAACCCTTTACCGCCAAGGCCTTCGGACAAAGACAATGGGAAGGGACCAGCCAAAACTTCGTCGAAGCGGAGTCGAGATGAGGAATGAAACAAAGCACCTTCGAAAGAGACCTTCCCAACGCATGACTCGTCGATCCGGAGGACGAAGTTCCCTTATCTGCTCGCTCTGCCGCCCGAGGTCCTTCACATGGAGAGAGCTCTTAGGGGAACTCCTGGCTGAAGGAAGGATTGTTCTTTCTACGGATAAGAAGAACTTGGAGAACCTTGCACTTGAAGTGCAGCGGGCTTCCCCACCTTTGTCAAACATACAGTTGTCAATCCCGGGTGGGCAGGTATTTGGTAAGACAGTGTTACACCGGATGATGGACCACGACATGCTGAATAACGCTCGTGATGCTTCAATGGGCGTGAACAACTCGTTGGGCCACATTGGAGCTCACTTCTCACAGGTAAAACACCACTTCCCCTTATTTTTTTTCGAATTTACTTCTGACTTCGTTTTTTGACCAGATCGGAGCCTTAATCGGACACATTGGTATAATGGCGGCTTCTGCAAACACTTCTCAGAAGAAGTGTGCTGATCTGGAAAGCCAACTATCGGACAAGAACAAAGCCTTGACTCTGCTGAAGAAAGACTTCGGTTAGCCGAGGAAAATGTAGCCTGGTTGTAGCGGAGAAGGATAGACAATCTAACGCTGTTGGACTTCCAGAGGGCTAATGAAGAGCTCAAGGTCAAATTGCGAGACCCGATCGGCGGCTGAAAGAAGCAAGTCAAGGTGCCGGGATTCGGACACCAAGGTGAAGTACTATGAGTCCGCGACTACACGGCCAAAGTGGTGGATGCTTACCGCACTACCCTGAGTTCGGAAATGAACTGTTCCGCGGATGCGACTGATTTTTTGACCGGGGGTGTGCTCACCGTGCCTCGTCAACTCCATCCTTTATTCAGACAAGGCATTGTTGTGCCGAATCTTTGAGGGTTTACACCAACCCCGACTTCAGGGCTGGCTGTGACTTCGTCCCGTTCACTGAGAGTGAACTGGTGGAGATAGCAACAGTGGATCGTAAAGCGGGAAGGGAGTGGACTCCGCCGGCTCCAGTGCATCCAAACTTGTTGGAGCTGTGCGACCAATATGCTGAGCAACCCGAGGAGTCCGAGCCCATACAAGTGGAGCCGCTGAGGGCTGTTGCGCCGTCTTCGGAGACAGAGGCGGCGGATAGTGGTCCTGCCATGATAGTAGAGGAGGTTCCACCAAGTGAGGGTACTTCGGCGGAGGGTGCTCCTCCTTCGAACGAAGTACCTACACATGTAATAGATTAGGTTTTCTTCTTCGAAAGAACTTTGTTTTCCTTTGTATATTATTTTTTTTATAATTTAATAGATCATTTGGCAGCGCTTATTTCTGTGATTTTAATCCACTTAGTCGAAATAAACTTTAGATGGTTTGGAGTTCGATTCCAATTTTACTTTGAAGCGAATATGGCTTATTCGCTTAAACTCCCATTTCGAGGTGAACTCGAAGTCTGTGGACTGTGAGATCCAGTTTCGAGGCGGGCTCGAAGTGAGGAGTATATCTTGAAATCCCATTTCGAGGCGGGCTCGAAGTAATTATGGATTTTATGATGTCCAACTCTGAGGTGAGTTCGAAGTGAGGATGGACACTTTTAATTTGGGTACCCAATTTCGAGATGAGCTCGAAGTAATTATAGATTCAGTAAAGTCCGCTTTCGAGGTGAGCTCGACGATAAGAGGGACTTGTCTAATTTTCAATTTCGAGGTGAACTCGAAGTAGTTATGATGAATCTTGATATCAACAAGATGCTTTTATTAGACTTGGAATATAGTATTTAACTTTCTAAGTATTCATACGAAGTACTTTTTCAAATGATTAGCATGCCATGGATGGGATAGAATTTTCCCTTCTTGATCCATGAGGTGGTATGTTCCTGGGCGCACTTTGTCCTTGATTAAGTAAGGGCCTTCCCAGTTCGGTGACAGCTTATTGGTGGTGATCTGCCTAGCTGTCCCTTCAATCTTTCTTAACACCCAGTCGCCAATGCAGAGTGGTCTTTTTATCAAATTTTTGTCATGAGATTGCTTGGTTTTCTGTTTAAAAACTTCCATTTTTAACCATGCTGCTATCCTCCTTTTTTCCAGTAGGTCTACATCTAGACATCGATGTCGCTTGTTACTTTCAGTATTGTAGACGGAAACTCTGTACGATGGGAGTGTGAGTTCGGCTGGAGATATGGCTTTTGATCCAAACAGTAAGGCATACGGTGTTTCACCAGTGGGGCCCCTAGCCGAAGTTCGGACTGCCCAAAGAGTTGCTGGGAGTTCGTCAACCCATTTGTTGGATTTTCCTTCTAAGTTCTTTTTTAACGCCGTCAGTACTAATTTGTTTGCTGCCTTTGCTTGACCATTGCCTTGGGGATGTGCGACTGACGACTTCCAGTGCTTGATTCCCAGGCGGGTACATTCTGCTGTGAACTTCGCCGCGAACTAAGTACCATGGTCTGTTACCACCGCGCGAGGTGCTCCGTACCTGCACAGCACAAAGTCATGCAGGAATTTTAGAACATTTTCCTCAGTGGGAGCTGCTAGAGCCTTCGCCTCAATCCATCTAGAAAAATAGTCCACGACCACCACCAGATATTCACTTCCTCTAGACTTTGGAAACTTGCCCATTAGGTCAACTCCCCACATGTCAAAAGGTCATGCTGCCAAAACCGGGGTTTGGGGTATAGAGGGTAATCGGGGTATCTTGCCGAACTTCTGGCATACTTCGCACCGTCTGACGAAGTCCTCCGCGTCTTTTCGCAATGTCACCCAATAAAATCCTTGATTTAAGATCTTCTCTGAAAGAGGTCTAAACTCGAGGTGCCCGCCACATATACCTTCATGCATCTCCTCTAGTATGGACTGAGTAAGATTCGGTGGAATACAGTGAAGTAGGGGCCTGGTGAACGAACGACGATATAGAATGTCATTGATTACTATGTACCGGGCAGCTCGTTGCTGTATATGTCTAGCCTTATTCTTATCTTTGGGCAAAATGTCCGAAGTTATGTAATCGCGTAGTTCGTCAATCCACGTGGGTGCTTCGGTTGATTGTCTCAAGGGAAGGACGACTTCCGGAGTTGTGACAAGTTCGACCATTACTCCCAGAGTGTTGGGGGTTTCTCCTGATGCTATCTTCGCCAACTTGTCAGCTGACTCGTTCTGACTTCGGCATATTTTCTTGAGCGAAAAATGGCGAAACCGAGGGACTAATCGCTCCACCTTTTCAACATATCCTTTTAAATTATCGG
The DNA here is from genome assembly GCA_027405835.1 of Asclepias syriaca. Classification (NCBI taxonomy): domain Eukaryota; kingdom Viridiplantae; phylum Streptophyta; class Magnoliopsida; order Gentianales; family Apocynaceae; genus Asclepias; species Asclepias syriaca. Next base: position 42,532 of record JAPHNG010000482.1, read on the forward strand.
AATTCACCAAATACTCTTTATTCACCTGTCCCACTACAACTTGGGAGTCGCTAAATACCTCAAGAGCTTCTACTCCGACTTTCAGAGCCCATAGTAAACCGAGGACGAGGGCCTCGTATTCGGCTTGATTGTTAAATAACACATAATCGAGTCTTACGCTTCGGACTTCCTCGTAGTGTCCCGAAGGTGACTTTAATATAATACCGACTCCGACCCCTTGAGAGTTGACTGCTCCATCTATCATCATGGTCCAAGTGTTCTCTAACCCGGATGTCGGTGTGATGTTCTCGTGAGGTGATGACTCTGTGAAGGAGAGTTCGGCTAGGAAGTCTGACAAAGCTTGTGCCTTAATTGTTGTTCTCGGCTTGAACTCAAGATCATATCCGCATAGCTCAATGGACCACCGTAACAATCTCCCGGATTGGTCCAGTTTGTGAAAAACTTGTTTTAGTGGGTGGTTGGTATAGACGACCACGGTATGTGATTCAAAGTAAGCGCGAAGCTTACGAGTACTGATCACTAAAGTGAAAGCAAGTTTTTCGATGTTTGAATAGCGTACCTCGGCATCCCGCAGGATTCGACTGACGAAGTACACCGGTGTTTGCTTACCCTCCGTATTCCTTACCAATACCGAAGCTATCGCCAGCTGTGAGACGGAGAGGTACATGTTTAATGCTTCACCCGTTACAGGCGCACTGAGCAGGGGTAACTTCGCCAGGTAATTCCTCAAGTCCTCCCAGGCTTTAGCACACTCTTCAGTCCATACAAACTTTCTTCCCGCAGTTTTGAGGGTTTTAAAGAAAGGCATACACTTCTCGGCAGACTTAGAAATGAATCGCCCCAAGGCAGCTATACATCCGTTCAAGCGTTGAATATCCTTGTATCGAGGTTCGGTAAGTGCTAATACGACTTCCACTTTGTGCGAGTTCGCCTCGATGTCCCGTTCTGACATCATAAAGCCAAGGAATTTACGGTCTTTACTCCGAAGCTGCACTTCGTAGGGTTAAGCATTAACCGGTACTTCGATAAAGTGGAGAATGTCTCTTTCAAATCCTCGAGGTGGGAGTGCCCATGTTTGGTCTTGATAACCATGTCATCCACATATGTTTCCACGTTCCTCCCGATTTGTTGTTGTAGAACCTTATTCATCATCCTTTGATACGTTGCTCCGGCATTTTTGAGTCCGAAAGGCATCACGTTGTAACAATAAGTCCCTCCCAGCTCGGAACGAAGTGTAAATTTGGTCCTGCGGCCTCATTCTGATCTGGTGATACCCCGAGAAAGCGTCCATAAGGCTGAGAAATTCATACCCAGGAGTTGAATCTACGAGAGCGTCAATGCGAGGAAGAGGGTAACAGTCCTTTGGGCATGCCCTATTCAGATCCATGTAATCTACACACATTCTCCACTTCCCATTCGCTTTCTTCACCATGACCACATTTGCTAACCAGGAAGGGTACTCTACTTCTCTTATGAAGTTGGATGATAACAACTTCTGCACTTCGTCTCGCATGCTGTTGACCTTCTCTTCGCCGAACTGTCTTACTTTTTGTCTAATGGGTTTAGCCTTGGGATCGACGTTAAGCTTATGTTCTGCGATGTCTGGCGACACTCCCTGCATGTCCTCAACTTTCCAGGCGAAGTTGGTGAGGTGCTCCGATAGGAATTGTGCTACTTGCTCCTTCATAGGTGTAGGCAAATGTCTTCCAACTCGTATCTTTTGTTCAGGATAGTCGGGGTTGATAGAAACCTCGTCGTACTCCTCTAACTCAGGTTTTATTTTGTCAACGCAATGCATCCGTGTCGAAGTGACTTTCAGTCTTGCTTCAGTCATGGCTGATATGGGCACCGAAGTAGTTGTCGAAGTAGCCTGTTGCTGTCGGGATTTGAAGACGTGAGCAAGAAGACTTTTAGGATTGCTTCTTACGTGACCGATCCCATTCTTGGTGGCGAACCATACTTGTTGATGAGATGTTGATATTATTAACTCAAAAGCGGAGTGTGCCAGAGTCCCTAAAATGGCGTTGTACGGTGAATCGACATCTACCACGTAGAACTTGATTTCCTCACAGCGGCAACAGAGATCGGATCCCAAAGTTACATTAAGTTTCATTGTTCCCTTGACTCCGATTTTGTGTGCCGTGAACCTTTCTAGCACCATGTTGCTAGGCTTCAGAATCGTATCATTCATGCCCATTTCTCTGAAGCACTTGTAATATAATATATTTTTAGTTGCGCCAGTGTCGATCAACACTCTCCTCACTCGGCACTTATCAATATCCTTTGCTGTCATGAAGACTTCCAATATGATAGGAGTTACCCGTGCTTCTTCATTTAACTCCAAGTCCTGGTCGGAAAATGTTATGGGCTCTAAGGAGAGCCTGTCGAAGTTGCACATCGGCACCGGTTTGTTCAGGTTATGGATTTTCCGCTTTATTTGCTTGATAGAAGCGAACTGAGGTGTTATTACTTCGATCACCTTTTCTCCTTTCTCCTTGGGTGGCTCCGTGAGATACTCCTTCAGGTGTCCTTCTCGTGCCAATTTCTCAATTGTACGTTTCAGCTAAAAACAATCCTCGGTTGTGTGGCCGCAATCTTTGTGGAAGTCGCAGTACTTCGACTTATCTCTAGTGGATGTGTTCTGTGTCCGCGTGGGCGGGGCACTCTGAGTCTCGTACTTCTGCTTAACAATAGAGACAAATTTTTCCTTAGGAGTGTTCGATGTGATCGATTCAGTCTTTTTGGCCCTGCTTTTTCCCTTTCGATCATGCGGGGAGTCTTCACGATATCTTTCTCTCTTCACATTCCATGAAAAACTAGTACTGTCTTCGGCTAGAGCCACCTTACGTGCTACATTGAATACTTCGCCAATAGTGTCCGGCTTTCTGAGTTGTAATTCTGTGTACAGCATCTTAGAGTAGAATCCCGCCTCGAAACATGTGATCGTCGTGTCTTGGCTGATATCTTCGATCTCATCATATGTGCACTTGAATCGCTCTAAGTATGCGAGGAGGGGTTCATTTTCTCTTTGTTTGATGTTGGCGAGATCCCCCCTTGTCTTCGGAATTCTGTCGGCTATGCTGAACTTGTCCAGGAAGGATTTCTCTAAGTCGCACCATGAATTGATGGTGCCGGGCTTGAGTGATGAGAACCAGGTCAAGGCTTTGTCTGATAAGGTACTGGGGAAGGCTTTGCAAAGGACGGCTTCGCTATTGGTCACTAAGGCCATAGCATATCTGAAGTGGCAGATGTGTTCCTGAGGCTTAGTTGTTCCTGAATACAAGACCAGTTGCGGGAGTTTTAGCGCCTTTTGGGGAATAGTAGCGTGAATCCATTCGGTGAAGGGACCAGTCTCCATTAAGTGGTCTTCCTGACTTCGGTTCTCTGGCGTTTTATCTATACAAGGCTCCTTTCTGGGTTTCTTGGATGGATGCTCGGGCTGATCTTTGTTCTTCGCTTGTTTATCCTTTGGCTGACTCTCCGCCACTTCGCTGGCGGGTTGGGGCGGTGTCTTCCTGGCGAGGGGGTCTCGCTTTCCCGGATGTCTGCTTGTCGCCGAGGGAGATTTGGTCGACAATGGTTGGTAACGTCCTCCGTCTATGGCCGGGATAGCTTGTGGGGCCAAATCCGGTCTTCCAAGCTCTATCTGGTGTCTCGTCTGTAGCCGTGAAAGATCCCGTTCTCTACGAAGTTGTTCGACCTCCTTCCGTAGGTCGTCGATTTCTCTGCCACATTCAGCGTGACTGTATGCTCTGCCATGTGTCGTTCCCCGCGGGGTGGGGACTTCGCGCGAGGCCGCCCGGGGGCCAAGGCGCTCGAAAGCAGAGTGATATCGAGGTTTTGCGGGAGCCGACATAGCCCGATACTCCTCTGGGCGAGGTTCCAAGGTAGGGGTATCGAAGCAAAGTCCACGTTCCATCGATGGTCCAGCCATTCGTGATCTTGGGAGATGAAAGAAATGTTTTCGTTTCCCGGTAACGGAACCAAACTGATTAGTCGGAATTTGGTCTGATAATAAATGTCAAGAAAATCGAGGATTTGGAGGAAGGTCTCTGCCAACTCTGCGGGTCAAAGTGGACGAAATAACATGCAAGTGAGAGAAGTTCAATCGGAGGGTGAGGGACCCCCGGCGAACCCTCCGACGGTCAAGTCAGTGACTCAGAACCCGGTGAGAGAGTAGAGAGAAATGAACAAAGGTTGTTGTAAGGATATCTGAACTTACCTGCTACCTTTCGAATAATGGTATTTATAGAGTCGAGTAACCCTGTAACGAGAGGTTTGATATTTGTCTAACCCCGAAATATCCCACTATTGTAGGGATATTTCGTCAGATATTTCTTAATCAAGAAATGTTTTAGTTAATAGATATTTCGGAGGAGAATATTCTGGAAAGTCCCGTAAAGTTATTCTTTACCTGGAGGCGAAGTGGGACATCGGACTGTCGATCACAATATATTATGTGGAAGATATTCGAAGAATCCGGATCAACTGATAATTGAGATATTTGCGCCTCAAGATCAGAGGCAAGATCCCGTACTTCGTCCAAGTTCTTCGGAGTGATGAAGACTTAATGGGCTTCATGGGCGGACCCACGAAGCCACGTCACTGCTGAATCAGACCGAGGTTTTTACGACCTCTCATATATATATAATTTTTATAAATTATATTATTTTATAGGTGAATAATTTATTATAACATTTCACTACTTCTATATAATCTCCATAAGTCGTAAATTATCAAAATTATTATATTTAATTTTCCTATATTTTTATTACATATTGAGCTAATTTCTTGAATTTATTCTTATTTTGATAATAGGAACGAAATATGGAGAATTGACCAGAATTTGGATAAAAACGTATTTATTATTATAATTTAAAGAAATCATTCACAATAAAATTAAATTTTGATGATATTCTCAAGATAGTCTAGATTTATTATTATTAATTAAGAGATATCTTATTTTAGTTAGGATATTATTTTATTATTTTATTTTATCTTCTATTATCTCCTTTTTAAAAAGAAATTAATATAATCCAATAAATAGGATTTCTTTACCCTAGGGTTAGGACAATTGGACGGAGGAAAACAAGTTGGGAGAATTTTCAGATGATAAGCGCTTAAGCCTCAAATCAGAGTTCTATGCTAATTTCTAAACTTTGAATTTTATTAATATTTCAATGTTTATATTGGTTGATTAAATATTGAATAAATTTTGTTTGATTCTTTCTGAAGTTTTTCAATTGGATTAAGTAGAGACTTTATTGTTATAATTAAATTCATGTTTAGACAGTTATGTGGCTTCACGAATTGCTTTAATTCTATCACGGGTTTTAGGTTAAACTTCAATTGATTATTTGACGTTTGTCTTAAATATCTCTTTATTTGTTTAATCGAATTCTAAGCGATTTCGTTAGTAGGTGATACAAATTCTAGCGGTTTCATCATAATTCAAATTAAAGATTTGGTTTATAATTCAGAAATAAAATTATGGAACGAGAAAGAACTTGAATTAAATCATTCTCGACTGAAGTTTTCTCATATTTGATTTCTTTAATTATTAGTTGTCTTTTTACATTCTCGTTATCTAAAAATGCTTCATTTTTATTATTTTTTATTCTTGTTAATTGATTTAAATTTAGTTTCTTAGGGAAACCCTATATTGCTCACTAAATAAATTGAATTAATCTTGGCCGATTTGACGACAATCGTGTAATTCTAAAACTGCACCAAGATTTTGGCCTCGTTGTCGGAGAAACCATTATCAAATAATCATAAATAAGAATATGTTTTTATTATTATTATTATTATTATTATTATTATTTGCATGCTTTTCTTTTTGTTTCAGTTGAGTTTTGGGTCAAAATTCGAAAATTTTGGTTTGTCGGTGTTGTTTGCACTATTCTGGTCTAAAATGTTATTTTTGATTGATCTGAATTTTGGTACTCAAAGGTTTTGGGTCGTGGGGAATCATGTCGTGTTTTGTTAAAACTCTATCGTTTTGACCACTTTTTCGATTTTTTAAAGTATTTTTTTAGTAATTTAAAAAAAAGAATTTTTTTTTTTGTTACAATTGCATTTGTTATTTGCAATATTTGGTGTTTTATTTCTTTTTTTCAGTTGAAGATGGAGAATAAACTCAATGAGATAGAATTTTTGATAAGAAAATTAGCATGGCAAAGGCGAATCCCTATCATTCGTTGTGGTATATGTGAATCATTCATGCATCCTTCACAGCAATGTCCTCAAAGGTATGATCCATATTCATCAACTTATAATTTTGGATGAAGGGATGATATGAACTTGAGTTATGAAAATACTTGGAAACTACAACCACAACAACAGAACTTAAAATCAGAGCCCAATCTGATGGATATAGTGAAACAGTTAGCAAAGGCTAATGCAGAAACAAAAACCAAAGTGCAGAATATTGAAACACAAGTAGGACAAATGGCTGCTAGTTTTAATGAGTTGAGAAATCGACGTTACGGAGAGTTATCTTCCCAACCCATTCCAAACATGGGAGGTAACGTAAGTACTCTTAGTAAGGAAGAGTTACATGATCTAGTAAGTTCTTTTGAACTATGTTCATATGAAGTACCAAATCTTGAAATAAATATGCTAGATTTTTTCATCTAATGATTTTTCTGATAATTCCATGAGTAGTGATTTGATTTCTGATTCTCCTAAATTTGTTGAGTTTGGTGATACCATTAATAGCTCTCATTCTTGTCTTGGATTTGATAAATGTCAGACATGCCATAAAATTGATGACTATTTGACATGTGATCAGAATGAAGAAGTTACTCATTTCAAATCTATTGAAATTATAAATGAAGCTATTGATTCGATTAATGTTACTGATGAAGCTATTGATTTTGTTGATGCTATTGATGATATTGATTTTCTACCAATTATGTTGATTTCATTAATGATGCCACGAAAAATTCTTCAGATGAGCATTCTATTTTTCAAAAAAAAATTCATTAAATTTGCTATATGATCATTTGCCTGATTCCATGAGTCTTTCTAAAGTTTCTGAGCTTGTTGAATATGATTTACATACATGTTGCGAAAATGGAGAATACTTGAATATGGTTGAGGAGGTTCCTCATTGTTCTGATAATTTTGATGATTCTATTGATTCTTTGGATGATAATTGTCATAGTTCACTTAATAAAAATTTTGTTAAAATGACATCTAGAAATAAGATAGTTCCATCTATTCAAGAATCACATACATTAGAGTTTAAACCTTTACTCGATCGTCTTAAATATGCTTATTTAGAAAAGAGAGAAACATTGCATGTTATCATTGGTAATAACCCTCTCTCCTAATCAAGAACATGAATTACTTAAGTGGTTAAAGAATAATATGAAAATAATTAAGTGGACATATTCAGATATTGTCAATTTTGAGGTTTGTCGTGATATTCTTGCATATTTTAGTAGGCATCAAGTAAATAAGCTGAAGGATAAATATAAAATTTATTTTTAGAATAATCTATACATGTGGCGAATAAATAGTGATCATATTATTAGAAGATGTCTTCCTATTCATGAATTTCCTTCCGTTTTAAAATTATATCATGTGATTATTTGGTTGTCAAAGAGTTGCAAGAGAAATAACAGCTTATAAAAATTCTAGCATCTACAGAGAAAGGAAGAAGAGATTCGTGATACAGTTTTGAATATTTTACAATAATAGTAATATAGTTTTGGCCAAAAAAAAAAAAAGCACGTATACAATTTTATATTCAAATAAATAATCTATACAATCTAAATTTAAAATAAAAAATTATATATAAAAATTGAAATTAGTCACTCTTTAAAGTATGAAAAAATAAAAAAAATCAGGAGAACCGGGTCCATAGCCATTCACTTTGGCCTTTAATTTCTATTTATCAATTTAAAGTAATCATAATTTACTACTTTTTAATACTGATCTAAGTAATAAATCTTATTTAATTTATTATTTTTGAGGCATGGAATGAAAGTTTGAATTGTGACAATAACTTAGTAGTGCTCATAAATTTAAAAGACATAATATAATAAAAAATACGTAAAATAGATGTAATGATATAAAATACCAATCTCATCGTCTGTTCCATAAACTCCAGAGTCACTTCCTTTGAACCACAAGGCACAAATACTAAAACAATAACACTTTAAAAACATCATTGTCATCATCAATTACAAACACTTAAATCCTATTGAAGAACAAAGCCAATGGACTTTATTCTTAACTATAGCAGGAAAAAAAACACACACACATCAAATATTCCAAACAATGGTGTAGAAATCCTACACATATTTATCCATATAAATATAAGATAATTTGTATGTTCTAAATATTTTATTAAAAAAAGAAAATTACTAATAGAACCTAAATATTTTATTTAAAAAAAAATAAGAGTGTACTTTAGTTAATAAACCATGAATATTTTATTTTTTAAAAATAAAGATTTATTTACTAAATTAAATAATAAGTTAAAAAATAACATTAGTTTTAGAATTATTTTAAAAAGTCAACCTTATAAGTGACACGTCAGCAGAGTTTTGGGTCCCCACTGTTGAATAAAAGTTTAAGGTACCGTAAATAAGTTCACCTTTAAAAGCATCTCCGCCCGCATTGTTTTTCCTTTACAAAGCCGCCCGTTTTCTTAGGGTTATTTCTCTCTCTACATTCTGGGCGTTGAATTGAAGTGAAATCTGAAGAGGGAAAAATGGCTGAACAGTTGACGGAAGAGCAGATCGCTGAGTTTAAGGAAGCTTTTAGTCTATTCGACAAGGACGGTGATGGTATTTTTCTTCTTGTCTTTTATTTTTATATTTTTTAGTTTTTATTTATGGCATTTGATTGTAATTCTTTGAAGATTTACTCTTTGATTTGGCTTGCGATTCAGATGTTTACTTAAAACGTAGATCTGGTTTTTTTTTTTTTTTAATCGAGGAATGTTTTTGTGCTATTAGTATGCGGTGTTGGAAATGCCGCTTTCTTTTGTCTGCGATCCTCTGGAGTAATACTGGAATTAATGAATTTTATCAAAAAACATTTGTGTTGGAAATGACGCAGTTCTCATTTGCTTTAGCCTTTTAATCGTGTCTAATTTTGTCTCCGGAGGGATTTTACCTAATGTAATTAATTATGTGGTGTGTGGATCTTTATTCTCCCTCTGATCTTTAATGATGGTTGACTCTGGTTAGTATCACTCTTGATGATGTTGTGGTCACTAGATTTGCAAAACCTGTTTATTGGTTAATTCCTATTGAGTTAGGATATATGATCACTTTGCCTAGCTTCACAAATCTTTGTTTTTAGAATTTTTTTAATCCTGAAGCTGATGTTATAATATATCTACGAAGTATATCACAAACTTTGGTTGGATTGGTTCTAATTAAAAATAACTTATGGATTGTTGATGTTGAAACTCATTTTTACATACACGTTAAATTTATATAATTTGTTTGAAGGTTGTATCACTACAAAGGAGCTGGGTACAGTGATGAGATCCTTGGGGCAGAACCCTACTGAAGCTGAACTTCAAGATATGATCAATGAGGTTGATGCTGATCAGAATGGCACCATTGACTTTCCTGAGTTCTTGAATCTCATGGCCCGAAAAATGAAGGTATCAATGGCTCATTTAGAGTTCATATAATGTTTAACCAATCTTCGCTTGTTTATGTTCATGGAAATATTGATTAGCTTACTTAAGGGTATATGACTTTTACCATGTTCCTTTCTTCATTGATCTTCTTTTTGTTTTTTTGTTTTTTTGCCCCTTTTGTATTTCAGACGGTACATTTTTAGTATGAATCCCTTAAATAGTTGGTACATACATGCTGTCTGCCAAGTTGCAGTTTCTTATCTAGATGATGCATCTATTCATTGTTGGATGTGTTTACTCTATTTACCAATTCTTCTTCTAGCCTAGCTTATTATTAATGGTTTTTTTAAAATAAAAAATAAAAAATTATTTTGTCATGAGATACTTGTCCAATGCTTATTGCTACCTCTTGTTGTAGTTTATTTCATTTCACTGTAGGTTTTGCTTGACTCCTTTTGTAATAACTTTACTCCTTATAAAGGGTTATAAAATAATGACAAATGGATTAATTTAATCTCCCCGATTTGCAGCTAAGTTAGGGGCTTGGGTGTCCTTCAATTAGATAGCATTCTGTAGGAGTTACTGAGCACATTGTGCCCATGTTCAGTGTTTTTAAAACCAGGCTTGATGGTTGAACTGATTAAACTCGGAGCCAACAAGAGGACTGGTTTTTTAGAATGTTAATGGTTAAATCGAATAGGTCAAACCAATTCAATTGAATTGATTTTTAATGTTTTATTTATTTAAAAAAATTTGTTAAAAATTACATTATTTGCTTAAAGTGAACCAGTTAAACAATTTTTTCTTATATATTTTTAACATTTAAAAATAAAAAATTTTATTGCTATAGTTATCCGGAATTGCAGTTGACTGGCCCTTTGACTAGTTTGATGTCCTATCCAGTTCTTAAAATGTTTCTGTATGTTTATTGGATTCATCTAGCTGCATAGACATTGTCGTAGTTCATGTGTTTTTGTATACGGAGAGAAAAAATTTGATTGATAGAACTTCCTTTCATTGGAAGTGAACTTTGTTTAGTAGGATTGTCATACATCCATTTATTTAGTTCACATTGTTTTGGTTTAACAAATGTGTTGTGCAATAACCTGTTTCAAATAATCAAGTTTATTATTTCATGATGAAGGATACGGATTCTGAGGAGGAACTTAAAGAAGCTTTCAAGGTCTTTGACAAGGATCAAAATGGCTTTATATCTGCTGCTGAGGTATCTAATCATGTTTTACTGAAAAACCTATTGGCGTTAAGTGGTGTCTTTAGTTTCTTTTTCATTTACATTTTCTCCGCATACAAACACTTAAACTTTAGATTCTTATACCTTTTTGAATTTCTGATAGCTTCGTCATGTCATGACAAATCTTGGGGAGAAATTGACTGATGAAGAAGTTGATGAGATGATTAGAGAAGCGGATGTGGATGGTGATGGTCAGGTTAACTATGAGGAGTTTGTTAGGATGATGCTGGCAAAATAATATTAACGGTTCCATCAAATAATATTAAAGTCCACCAAATTAATCTAGTGTAGATTTGGAAATATCTCTTACCTTGTCCTCTAGACAGGTGCTGCAGTTTTCTATGTTATTGAGTTGGAGTATAATTTACTTTTGGATCATGATCATGGATAATTCAGCTTAAAAGTGGTTTCTTTTAAGGTTGTTTTTTTTTTCCAAACAAAGTTCTAGTACACATTGAAAAGGTTATGAACTTTTTTTTGTTTTTTTTGTTTTTTTTGCTTAAAATAAAGTGGAGTAGTATTCATTGATTTTTTTCCTTGATATCTTCTTTTAGTAGATATTATCATTAATATTTAGTAAATATTACTGCCAGAAAATCGTTTATTTTGAAAAACTAGTTTTGTTTATTTTAAGTGAAATTTTATATGTTTGGTGAATAATTGTTTGAACGAAAGGTTATTGATTAATATATATATATATATATATATATTAAAAAAAATTATTTGTGAAGAATTGGTGAATGATTTAAGGTTTAGAATATGATTGTAATTAGCTAATATGTATAGGATACGCATTATACATTTTAAAATGCATTAAGTCAAACATACATTTGTATAGGTATATATAATTATATGCATTTTACACGGGTGATATTGTACACTGCCACTGGAAATATGGTTCGGAGGATGTTCGTTGTTGCTTGAGGTCATATTTTTCCAATTCAATTCTCAAATCAAAGTCTTAAAAGTTTTAGAGTCAATTTGGAAAGTTTTTTCTTTCTTTTGCTTTTCTTCAATAAAATTGTAGTTTAAAAAAATATATATATAAACAAGTGTTTGTACTTGGAAGAGTTTTGGGGTGATGATAAATATGTGTGTTCATTTTATCCAAATATTTAGAATTTGTTATAAAATTGATTATATATATAATGTATATATAATGTATAATATATATTAATGTATATATATATAAAGGGAAAGAGAGAGGAGAGAGTTGATCGGGAAATTGAAATTGAGAGAAGGCTCTCGGAAAGAGAAGAGAATCAATCAATTCTTCTTCAAAAAATTTTTTTTCTTTCTTTTCCTTTTTCTATTACAAATATATATATATATATATATATATCCACATGTCCAAAATATTGGGTGATATTTTATCACCTTACATAATTTTCTGGGATGATGGACATCCATTAATTTAATGAATCTTCGTGATTTATAACACTCCCCCTTGGATGTCCATTACATAAAGAATATGCCTCGTTAAAACCTTACTAGATAAAAATCCAGTGGGAAAAAAAAATCTAGTGAAGGAAAAAGAGTACACTATTCTTCATGTGTAGATTTCTCCCCCTGATGAGATGATTTCTTGAAATCTTTAAATCGACGCAAACCAATTTTATATCTCAATTTTTCAAAGGTTGCTGTCGGAAGAGATTTAGTGAATATATCTGTAAGATTATCACGTGATCGAATTTGAAGCACATCAATTTCACCGTTCTTTTGAAGTTCATGAGTAAAGAAGAATTTAGGTGAAATGTGTTTCGTCCTATCTCCCTTAATATATCCTCCCTTTAATTGAGCTATACAAGCTGCATTATCTTCATATAGAGGAGTTGGAATCTCTCTTCTGCAGGATAAACCACAACTCTCTCTAATATAATGGATCATTGACCTCAACCATACACATTCTCGACTTGCTTCATGAATGGCTATTATTTCAGCATGATTAGAAGAAGTTGCTGCTATTGTTTGCTTCGTAGAGCGCCATGATATAGCAGTATTACCATATGTAAATAAATAGCCATTTTGAGAACGTGCTTTATGCGGATCCGAAAGATAACCCGCATCTGCATATCCAATCAGTTCTGGATCATTTACATTTGAATAAAATAATCCGAGGTCAATTGTCCCTTGGAGGTATCTAAGGACGTGTTTAATACCATTCCAATGTCGTCGTGTTGGTGAAGAACTAAATCTTGCTAATAGATTTATAGCAAATGCTATATCCGGTCTAGTATTATTTGCAAGATACATCAGTGCACCAATAGCACTCAAATATGGTATTTCAGGACCAAGTAGTTTTTTACCATTTTCTCGAGGTCTAAATATGTCTTTATTTATATCTAGCGACCTCACGACCATTGGAATACTCAATGGATATGCTTTATCCATGAAAAATCTTTTTAATATTTTAGCTGTATATGTTGACTGATGAACAAAAATTCCATCATTCATATGTTCAATTTGAAGTCCGAGACAAAACTTAGTTTTTCCAAAGTCTTTGACTTCAAATTCTCGTTTCAAACAATCTATAGCTTCTCGAAGCTCTTCTGGAGTTCCTATTAGATTGATATCGTCAACATATATAGCAAGAATCACAAAACCAAAATCTGTCTTCTTAATAAAAACACATGGACAGATTTGGTCATTTTTATATCCTGAATTCAACAAGAATTCACTAAGGCGGTTGTACCACATGCGTCCAGATTGTTTAAGCCCATATAATGATTTCTGTAATTTGATAGAATAATTTTCATGAGGGCCTTTAGAAGCCTTTGGTAATTTGAATCCTTCAGGGATTTTCATATAAATTTCATTTTCAAGGCTTCCATAAAGATAAGCTGTAATAACATCCATTAGACGCATGTCCACCTTTTCATGAATTGCCATACTTATTAGATATCGGAGTGTGATAGCATCAATAACGGGTGAATAAGTTTGATCATAATCAATTCCTGGCTTTTGCGAAAAGCCTTGTGCGACGAGTCGTGCTTTATATTTTACGACTTCATTATTCTCATTTCGTTTTCGCACAAACACCCATTTATAGCCAACAGGTTTTACATCCTTTGGCGTTTGGACTACAGGTCCAAAAACTTCTCGCTTCGCAAGCGAATTTAACTCCGATTGAATTGCATCTTTCCATTGAGGCCAATCAATTCTATGCCGACATTCTTCAACTGATAAAGGATCTAAATCCTCATTATCCTTGAAAATATCAAGGGCTACGTTGTATGCAAAAGAATTATCAATAACAACGTTTTTTCGATCCCAACTTTGATTTGAACTGGAATAATTAATTGAGATTTCAGAATTCTCATCATTATTTATAGTTGGAATCTTTTCATCAGTTGTCCCTTGGTTTTCTTTTTCTATTTCATCATTATGATCTTCTGGATCATTTGTTCCTCTTTTCTTTCGAGGATTTTTATTTTTAGAACCAAGGGGTCGGCCACGCTTCTGGCGTGTTTTTGATTCGATAGCTATAGGATTAATTTTCTGTCCTTCAGGAACTTCTATCCGTATAGGAGCATCTATAGCTGGAAGATGCGATTTAGTGACTCTGCTAGAGTCAGCAAAAGAATCTGGCAGTTGATTTGCAATTTGTTGCAAATGTATAATCTTTTGAACTTCAAGTTCACTTATATTTGTGCGTGGATCTAAATGATTCAAAGATGTTTTCCACGCAAGTTCAATTTTATGCCATTTATTCTCTCCCCCTAATTTGGGGAACAAATTTTCATCAAAATGGCAATCAGCAAATCTTGCTGTAAATACATCACCCGTCAAAGGTTCAAGATACCTTATAATGGACGGGGAGTCATACCCAACATATATCCCCAATCTTCTTTGCGGACCCATTTTTGTCCGTTGGGGTGGTTCAATTGGAACATATACAGCACACCCAAAAATTCTCAAATAAGAAATATTTGGCTCTGAACCAAAAGCCAATTGTATGGGTGAAAATTTATGATAATTCGATGGCCTTAAACGCACAAGTGCTGCAGCATGCAAAATTGCATGTCCCCAGGCTGCTGTAGGGAGATTTGTTTTCATCAATAATGGTCTAGCAATTAATTGCAGCCTTTTAATAAATGATTCAGCTAGACCATTCTGTGTGTGAACATGAGCTACAGGATGTTCAACAATTATTCCTATCGACATGCAATAAGAATTAAATGCATGCGAAGTAAATTCACCAGCATTGTCTAAACGGATTCGTTTAATAGGATAATCAGGAAATTGCGCTCTTAAGCGAATTATTTGGGCAAGTAATCTCGCAAACGCCAGGTTGCGAGTCGATATTAAACAAACATGCGACCATCGGGTCGATGCATCAATTAAAACCATGAAATATCGAAATTGCCCACACGGTGGACTAATCGGTCCACATATATCTCCATGAATCCGTTCTAGAAATGTAGGACTTTCAGCTCCTACTTTCAATGGTGCTGGTTTTATAATTAGTTTCCCTTTGGAACATGCAGCACATGAAAGTTTATCAGAAGTCAAAATCCTTTGATTTTTCAAAGGATGACCGTGCGTTGTTTCGATAATTTTTCGCATTATAATTGATCCCGGATGACCCAAACGGTCATGCCATACTTTAAAAGTAACGGGATTAGTAAACTTCTGGTTTACTAAATGATGCGCCTCAATAGCATTAATTTTTGCATAATATAGGCCAGATGATAGAGATGGTAGTTTTTCCAACAAAACCTTATTACCGGAGGTCATTTTCGTGATACCCAAATATTCATGACCATTTTCTTCTATTGTCTCAACATGATATCCATTCCGTCGGATATCTTTAAAACTCAATAAATTTCTTTGAGATTTTGAGGAATATAATGCTTTTTCAATAGCAATCATAGTTCCTCCCGATAATATTATATTAGCTCTTCCGGAGCCTTCAATAAGTTTTGCACTACCATTTATTGTGGTAACACTTGTTTCTCCCACATTCAGGTGAGAAAAATACTTCTGATATTTCAATATGGTGTGCGTAGTTCCACTGTCAATAAGACAGACACTTTCAATATTGTTGTTCACAGAAATTTGAACAACAGCCATCTGTCTGATAGCAAAATTTTACATAAATAAAAAAAAAAATTAAGCATATAATATTACAATAAAAGTAATATAAACATATAATATATAATATTAATATTTTAATTATTTTGGACACTTTAATTTTCAATCAAGTGGTCAATTATTTCTTTTCCAATCAAGTGGTCAATTATTTCTTTTGGATGTTCGAAAGGATCAGTAACATCCAGGTGAGCCACATCAACATCAATATTTTCAAGATCGTCATCTTTTATTTCATGAGACAAGTTTTGAGAAATAACTCAACAAGATATTTTGTCGTGCTACAGGCACGAGATATTTTGTCGTGCTACAGGCACGAGACTAGTGACCTTTCATGCCACAACGATAATATTTATCTTCATAATTTTCGGAACAATATTTCCTTTCTCATTATGTTTTGTCCACTTCAGGTGGTCATAAATATTTTTGGCACCTAAATTATTATCACAATTATAAGGGCCAATTTTATCATGGCGTCCATGATCATGACCACGGTAACGACCACTACCATGATCTCTTCTGGGATCATCATTCACTTCAGGGAATGGAGTAGAACCAGTAGGTCGAGTTTCGTGATTTTTATCAGTAATTCATTATTCTGTTCCGCAGAAGATAAAAATTAATTCAAAGTATTTCTTAAAACTTTCTCACGATATTGTTACTGCAGGACAATATCCGTGGCATGAAAAGTGGAGTATGGTTTCTCCAACATATCATCATCCGTTACACAGTTTCAGCTGTGAAACTATTTTAAACATTGAGGAGTTATACTCACTCATGGATTTGAAATCTTGCAACCTCAGGTGCAACTTAGTCATACCGTGTTTTCGGGAGAACGACCATCTTCTGGTAGTCGAATTTTTCTTTCACGGTAATTTATTCATTTTTCAAAGCCTATAGCTTTGACACGATCTTGTGTTAATGACACATTATTTTATATAACGGTGTCTGCCGGACCCGTTGTAGCAAGATGCATTCAGGCATCTAGTGTCCATAACAAATAATTTTTTTCGGTAACATAAAAAAGCACAAATTTGAGTTTAGTTAGGTTTGCCATAATAATAATAATAAACATACCTTAATGTACCGGTGGTAAATATTCGTGTTGTTGGTAGAGCCTCATGCTGATAACGTGTTATAAAATTGATTATATATATAATGTATATATAATGTATAATATATATTAATGTATATATATATAAAGGGAAAGAGAGAGGAGAGAGTTGATCGGGAAATTGAAATTGAGAGAAGGCTCTCGGGAAGAGAAGAGAATCAATCAATTCTTCTTCAAAAAATTTTCTTTCTTTCTTTTCCTTTTTCTATTACAAATTATATATATATATATATATATATATATATATATATATATATATATATATCCACATGTCCAAAATATTGGGTGATATTTTATCACCTTACATAATTTTCTGGGATGATGGACATCCATTAATTTAATGAATCTTCGTGATTCATAACAGAATTTATATATTTGGTTTCCTTTCAAAGACCTACTTGTCAAATGAAAGGCGATTTTAAGAAACTGTCAAAATAAGGGTAATTAAATGAATTATGTTTAAAAGTAGGGGCCAAACTTGAAAAAAAGTTTATAATGTTAGGTACCCATGTTTTTTAACAAACTAAAAGGTCTTTTGGTGAGAGAGTTGCGGCCCCACTTTATAACCATTTCAGCTCTTTTTGTTCTTCACAAAGCGTCCCCCGCTTTATTATTAACTTGTTATCTCCCTCTGTCTATAATCTGTATTCTCGGCATCGACCGAAGCGAAGCTAAAGTGGGGAAAACAATGGCGGAACGGATGACAGAAGAATCAGATAAATGTGTTTAAGGAAGCTTTTATTCTATTCAACAAGGATGGAAATGGTATTTTTCTTGTTGATTTGTGTGTGGAAAGTGAGTTGTAATTATTTGATTTTGAAATGCCGCATGCTTTTTAATTGTTTGCGATTATTGAAGAATTTTATGCTAACAGTTTTCTAAAATCATTTTATCATTTATAGAATTGATGGAGTTTCATTCACTTTAGCCTTATAAATTTATAATCGTGTATAATTTTGTCTCTGAAAGTTCTTACCTTAAGTAATTATGAGGTTTGTGGATCTTTCTTCTGAATGATGGTTGGACTGACTGTAGCTGGCATTACTGTTGGGAAAATCGGGCAGTTTTCCCACTAGCACAACTAGTGAAATGAACCAGTTCTGAAGAAATGAACTGGACAGAATACTATTAAAATACCCGACAAATAATATTAAATACTATAAGAAAGAAAAACTTTGATAACGGAGTTCATCCTAATTGGCTTAATCTCCGAGTACCGCACAAACGACCTGCTTTTATATATAAGATAAAATATACAAAAGAAGAAGAGAAGAGGATGAGATATTAGAGAAGGAGGAGGAGGGGGTTATTTATAACCCCCAACTCCCTTCCCCAAATACAAATCTTTTGATGTGGGATTTTTGTAATTGTGCCAAAAGTCAACAAATCTCCACCTTGGCATAATTTCAAGTCACACCAAATACAAATCTTCTCCACAAAAATAAACAAATAAAAAACAGTCTTCACGGTACTTCCAATTTGGCGTCATGAGACGCCAACTCAAATATGCAAAATATTAACCAAGTTCAAACACTGTTCAAACTTGGTCCTTGTAACCACCTTGGTTAGCATATCTGCAGGATTCTCCGTAGTATGAATCTTCAGGAGTAGTATCTCCTCTTCTTCGAGAATTTCCCGCACAAAATGATAACGAACGTTAATGTGCTTCGTCCGTGCATGAAAAACTTGATTCTTTGCTAAATGAATAGCACTCTGACTGTCAGAATATACCTCAAGTTGTTTCTGACCAACTCCCAAGTCTTCAAGCAACCCGTGAAGCCAAATTGCTTCCTTCACAGCCTCTGTAACCGCCATATACTCTGCCTCTGTTGTAGACAAAGCCACTGTTGACTGCAAGGTAGACTTCCAGCTAACTGGCGCTTTTGCTAAGGTGAACAAATAGCCAGTTGTAGACCGTTGCTTGTCCAAATCTCCTGCATAATCAAAATCACAATATCCAACTATGCATTGACCAAGTGATTCATCCCGCTCGAATGCTAATCCAACATCAGCGGTACTTTGGAGGTATCTAAGAATCCATTTCACAGCTAGCCAATGACCCTTGCTAGGATCATGCATGTACCTGCTAACAACACTAACAGCTTGTGAAATGTCTGGTCTCGTACACACTATTGCATACATCAAACTTCCAACTGCATTTGCATACGGGACTTTCGCCATGTATTTTCGTTCTTCATCAGTTGACGGAGATAAACGGTTACTCAGTTTCAAATGAGGAGCAAGTGGGGTACTTACAGTTTTTGTATCTTCATGCATACCAAAATATTGTAATATCTTCTGTAAATACTGCTTCTGTGACAACCAAAGTTTGCCCCTCTCTCTGTCCCTGCTTATCTCCATGCCGAGAATCTTCTTGGCTTCTCCCAAATCCTTCATCTCGAACTCTTTACTTAATTGAGCCTTCAATTTGTCAATTTCAACTTGGCTCTTTGCTGCAATCAACATATCATCAACATATAAGAGTAAGTAGATGTAGGAACCGTCTTGAAGTCTGCGCAAATACACACAATGATCGTATTTGCTCCTCTTGTACTTCTGACCATTCATGAACTTATCGAATCGTTTGTACCACTGTCTAGGAGATTGTTTCAGTCCATACAACGATTTGCTAAGTTTACAAACCCAATCTTCTTTTCCAGCAACCCTGTATCCATCTGGCTGAGTCATATAGATTTCCTCCTTCAAATCACCGTGTAAGAACGCGGTCTTTACATCAAGTTGAGCTAGCTCCAAATTCAACTGTGCTACCAAGGCCAACAAAATTCTAATGGAGGAATGTTTAACAACTGGAGAAAATACCTCATTATAATCAATTCCCTCCCTCTGAGCATAGCCTTTAGCCACCAACCTTGCCTTGTAGCGGACGTCTTCTTTGTTAGGAAATCCTTCTTTCTTTGCAAATACCCATTTGCACCCAATTGCCTTCCTGCCTTTCAGTAGTTGTGTCAGCTTCCACGTTCTATTCCTCTTGAGAGAGTGCATTTCTTCTTCCATTGCACCTGCCCAACTTCCATTTTCTGAACTTAGAATGGCTTCCCGGTAGGTGGATGGAATGTCATCAACAACTAGAAGTGCATAAGCTACCATATCAGTGAAACGAGTTGGCTTCTGAATTTCTCGTCTCTGCCTTCTTATTGCAATTGGCGTCGATTGCTGTTGAGGTTCTTGGGTAGGAACCTCTTCCTCATCTGACTCTTCTTTAGTCATAGTAGAGTCACTGGTGGTGCTTCGTGCTGGGATCACCACTGTCTGCTCGAACTCCACCTGCTTCGGAGCACACTCCACCTCCTGCGGAGTACTATCAATTCCTTCTGGATTTACCTTGTTTAACAAGGTAGATTCATCAAAGGTAACATCCCTGCTAATAATCGTCTTCTTTCCCTCAAGACACCATAGACGATATCCCTTCACTCCAGGATTGAAGCCCATGAATAGAGCCTTCTTTGCCCGTGGATCCAACTTTGATTCAATCACATGATAATATGCAATAGAACAAAAAACATGTAAAGAATCATAATCAGTTGCAGGTTTTCCGGACCATACCTCTAATGGAGTTTTGCCATTTATAGCAGATGATGGCAAACGATTGACGAGATGTTGAGCGTACGTTACAGCCTCAACCCAAAATTTTCTGTCTAACCCAGCATTAGACAACATACAACGAACTTTCTCCACAAGTGTCCTGTTCATACGCTCCGACACCCCATTCTGTTGCGGTGTTTTTCTGACAGTGAAGTGCCGAACCATGCCACAGTCTTGGCATACCTTCAGAAATGGATCACTCTTGTATTCTCCTCCATTGTCTGTTCGGAGAACTTTGATCTTCCTTCCTGTCTGATTTTCAACTTGAGCTTTCCACGTAAGGAAAATTCCAAGCACATCATCTTTATTCTTCATTGTAAACACCCAAACTCTCCTGGAAAAATCATCAACAAAAGTGACAAAATAATGCCTACCTCCGATGGACGGAGTCTTCGCAGGTCCCCACACATCCGAATGCACATAATCCAGAATACGCTTTGTATTATGAATTGCAGTGCCAAACTTCACTCTTCGTTGTTTTCCTAGGACACAATGCTCACAAAATTCAAGTTTGCAGGTTTTCGTACCTTTTAACAATCCCTGCTTGGCAAGAATTTGCAAGGACTTTTCACCAGCATGTCCCAATCGCATATGCCACAGCTTCGTTGCCTCAGCATCCTTCTTAGTGCTCGAAGTTGCTACTGCTGATACTGTCCCCACTACTGTACTACCTTGGTAGTAATACAGATTATTCTTTCTCACACCTTTCAACATTACTAGTGCTCCTGAAGTTGCTTTAAGAATTCCATCTCGCATTGTCACAACTAGGCCTTTAGATTCTAAAGCCCCCAATGAGATGAGATTCTTCTTCAACTTTGGCACGTATCGCACATCCCGCAGAATTCTGGTGGATCCATCATGATTCCTCAGCTTGATTGAACCTATCCCGGTTGTTTTACATGAATTATCATTACCCATGTAAACAACCCCACCATTGAGTTCCTGAAATTCAAAGAACCATTCCCGAATGGGACACATATGATAGGTACAACCTGAATCTAATATCCACTCATCTGGACTCGATGATGTTGAAGGCGAGACAGTCAAAGAGATATCTGATTCAGCATCACCTTTGCATTCTACAACATTTGCATCTTGTGGAGTCTTCCCTTTCTTCTTCAGCTTTGGACAGTCTTTCTTCCAGTGCCCTTTCTCATGACAGAAAGCACACTCATCTTTGGCAATGGATCGGCCTTTGGACTTGGACCTTCCTCTTCTCCCGTATGACTGGCTTTGCTGACGACCTCTTGCCACTAATACTTCTTCTGATGCCGATGTTTTGATTTTCATCTTATCATGCTTTCTCAATTCATGACTATACAAAGCAGAACAAACAGCATCTAACGACACATTTTCTTTCCCGTGAAGTAACGTAATTTCCAAATGTTCAAATTCATCGGGAAGAGATGACAACAACATCAAAGCCAGATCCTCATCCTCAAATTTCACATCTAAATTTAACAGGTCTGCTACTAATTGATTAAACATAGTAATGTGTTCATTCATAGTAGTACTTGATTGGTAATCAAATCGGAACAATCTTTTCTTCATAAGGAGCTTGTTCTGACCACTCTTTTTCAGAAACTTGTCCTCCAATGCCTTCCACAGTTTGTGTGCAGAAGTCTCATTTTTGAAAGCATATTTCTGCTCTCTGGATAGGCAGGATCGAATTGTTCCACATGCCAACCGATTAATGATGCTCCAATCTTTATCTTCTACCTCGTTTGGTTTCCTTTCTTCAACAGCAACATCAAGACCCTGCTGGAAAAGAGAGTCCAAGACCTCTCCTTGCCACATGCCAAAATGGCTGCGGGAACCTCGACCATGATGACGAGGAACCTGCTGCCCCTGACGGAATCTTTGCCATTACAGACCCAAAATATAATATTCAATATTATAACACACCAACAGCACAAGGACGAACCTTTGGCTCTGATACCACTTGTTGCGAAAATCGGGCAGTTTTCCCACTAACACAACTAGTGAAATGAACCAGTTCCGAAGAAATGAACTGGACAGAACACTATTAAAATACCCGACAAATAATATTGAATACTATAAGAAAGAAAAACTTTGATAACGGAGTTCAGCCTAATTGGCTTAATCTCCGAGTACCGCACAAACGACCTGCTTTTATATATAAGAGAAAATATACAAAAGAAGAAGAGAAGAGGATGAGATATTAGAGAAGGAGGAGGAGGGGGTTATTTATAACCCCCAACTCCCTTCCCCAAATACAAATCTTTCGATGTGGGATTTTTGTAATTGTGCCAAAAGTCAACAGGTATTACTGTTGAGCATGTTACAGTTTCTAGATCTTCCAAAGCTGTTTGTTTATTGGTTAATTCCTATGTAGAATTCTTTGGTTTTAGGTCTTGCAGAAACTTTTTAATCCTTAAAATGATGGTTATCAGACTCTAGAAAGTGTATATCACAAACCTTGTTTGGATGTTGTTGGTTCAAATTTCAATTAACTTTTGGATTGTTCCTGCTTAACTCACTTTTACACACATGTTTAGTT
>JAPHNG010000483.1:0-25000 GCA_027405835.1 Asclepias syriaca
AGATATAATTTTACTTATCACGTTTATATTTCATGATTTTGTTTAAAAACAATACCTATATGACTCTCGTCTTATCATGTCTCGAACTCATAATTTCTCTATCATAAATAAAGATCCTTAAAATCAGAGCAACACCTTCTTGATTATATATATATATATATCATGATCTACTATTATTCTATTGACTTTATTTAATTATTTATTTATTTTTTAAAAAACTTTTAAAAAATATGGTAATTTTTTAAAAATTAACATAACATAATTTATTTGCTTCGTTGAATAATTAGTAAGTTTGGTCCCAAACAAATTTATGTTTTGCAAGTTTAGTCTCAAAATATTTTTTTAAACTTTTAAGGTCCCAATCATTTTTTTTAAGTCAACAATAAGGTCCTTTCCAATAGATTCTGTCAAAAACCCTAAAAATTTAACGGTTTTTACCTTTAGTTAATTAAAAATAAGGGTAAAAAAGTCATTACATGTAAAAAAAAGAAATTTTTTTTAAATATAAGGATAAAAATATTTTTAAATTTTAAATTTTAAATTTTAAAAATAAAAAATCTATCAATAGTGAGAATATAAAAATTCATTTCTTCTCCAGCTACAAATAACATTTTTATCATTTTTTCACATCTCTGAAGAAAGAAAAAAAAAGAATATTTGTAAAAAAAAAAGCTTTAGATTAAAATATTTTTGTTATGAGAAAAATATTATTATTAATAAAAAAACAATCTTCATGCTCTTCTTCTTTTCTTTTCTTTTCTTTTGTTTATATTGTTTTCTTTAAAAATATAAGAAAACGATACAAATTTGATTTGTATTCGAAAACGATGAAGATTGACAAAGAATTTGATAGATTTTTTATTTTTTAAATTTTAAATTTTAAATTTTAAAATATTTTTATCTCTTTATTTAAATATTATTTTTAGTTTTGTTCTTTTGTAATGACTTTTTCATCCTTGTTTTTAATTAATTAAATTTAAAAACCGTTAAACTTTTAATGTTTTTTATGGAATCAGTCCAAGGGGACTTTTTTGTTCACTTTAAAAAAAAGTTGGAACCTTAAAACTTTAAAAAAAAATTAGAACTAAGCTTGCCAAACATAAATTTGTTTGGGACCAAACTCACAAATTATTCTTGCTTCGTTGAAAGAGTTTTGCAACCTCACATAATTCATTTTCTCTGTATCAAATATTTTAACACGAACATAATCTCTTGTCTTGCTTTTCTTACTACCTCAATATCAATCTCATCATTCCAAAGAAACAGTAGAGAAGATACTATTCTTATATAGATTTACATAAGGAAGTGATCACTTTGCCATTTCAAATTTGCATGGCTCAAATGTTAACTACAATTAGAATGGGCTTACTAGGCAGTCTACTCTTTCTTTATATCATTTTCTGTTATGGGTAAACGTTTAAAAAGTTTTCGAGACAACTATTTATATAAGAATAATTGGTGAGTTTGGTCCCAAACAAACTCAAATATTTATACTAGGCAAGCTTAGTCCTAAAATATTTTTTTTTACTTTTAAGGTCCCAAATATTTTTTTTAAGTGAACAATAAATTTCTTTTCGACGAATTCTATCAAAAACCCAAAACATTTAACGGTTTTTACCTTAATTAAAAATAAGGGTAAAAAAGTCATTAAATGTAAAAAGAAAGAAACAAATTAAAAAAAATATTTAAATAAAGGGATAAAAATATTTTTTATATTTAAAATTTTTAATTTTAAAAATAAAATATCTATCACAATAGTGAGAATATCAAAATTTCTTAGTCAATCTTCTTCTCCGACTACAAACAAGATTTTTAATATTTTTTGACATCTCTGAAGAAAAAACAAAGACAGAAAATCTTTGTAAAAGAAAAATTTTCTACTGAAATATTTTTATTGGTAGAAAAACTATCATATATTATAAAATTATATAAAAAACAATAAAACAAGATGAGAACTAAATGAGAAATGTAGAAAATAGAGAGAATATTATTATATGAGATTTCTTGTTGATCCTGATTGTGTTTACAAAAGGGTAGAAAGTCGTCTATTTATAGGGGTGAATATGAGATAAGGATAAATATTGAGGCTGACACTTGTCACCTGGGATTAAGTTTTAAGTGACACTTGTCACCCGGGATGAATAGGGGATAAGGATAAACATTAAGGGTGACACTTGTCACCTGGGATTAAGTGATAATAACGATTGTACGATGGACATCCACTAATTTAATGAATCTTCGAGATTCATAACACTCCCCCTTGGATGTCCATTACATAAAGAATATGCCTCGTTAAAACCTTACTAGATAAAAACCCAATGGGTAAAAACTCTAGTCAAGGAAAAAGAGTTTAGTATTCTTTATGTATAGATTTCTCCCCTGATGAGATGATCTCTCGAAATCTTTAAACCGACGCAAACCAATTTTATATCTTAATTTCTCAAAGGTTGCAGTCAGAAGAGCTTTAGTAAATATATATGCAAGATTATCACATGATTGAATTTGAAGCACAATAATTTCACCATTCTTTTGAAGTTCATGAGTAAAGAAGAATTTAGGTGAAATGTGTTTCGTCATATCTCCCTTGATATATCCTCCTTTTAATTAAGCTATACAAGTTGCATTATCTTCATATAGAGGAGTTGGAATCTCTCTTTCGGAGGATAAACCACAACTCTCTCTAATATAATGTATTATTGACCTCAATCATACACATCCTCGACTTGCTTCATGAATGGCTATTATCTCAACATGATTAGAAGTTGCTGCTATTGTTTGCTTCGTGGAGCGCCATGATATAGCAGTATTACCATATGTAAATAAATAGTTATTTTGAGAACGTGCCTTATGCGGATCCGAAAGATAACCCGCATCTGCATACCCAATCAGTTTTGGGTCATTTACATTTGAATAAAATAATCTGAGGTCAATTGTCCCTTGGAGGTATCTGAGGACGTGTTTAACACCATTCTAATGTCGTCGTATTGGCGAAGAACTAAATCTTGCTAATAGATTATAGCAAATGCTATATCAGGTTGAGTATTATTTGCAAGATACATCAGTGCACTAATAGCACTCAAATATGGTACTTCAGGACCAAGTAGTTCTTCACCATTTTTTCGAGGTCTAAATATATCTTTATTTATATCTAGCGATCTCATGACCATTGGAATACTCAATGGATATGCTTTATCCATGAAAAATCTTTTCAACACTTTAGCTGTATATGTTGACTGATGAATAAAAATTCCATCTTTCATATGTTCAATTTGAAGACCAAGACAAAACTTGGTTTTTCCAAAATCTTTAACTTTAAATTCTCGTTTCAAACAATCTCTAGCTTCTCAAAGCTCTTCTGGAGTTCCGATGAGATTGATATCGTTAACATATATAGCAAGAATCACAAAACCAAAATTTATTTTCTTAATAAAAACACATGGACAGATTTGGTCATTCAAATATCCTGAATTCAATAAGAATTCACTAAGGCGATTGTACCACATGCGCCCAGACTGTTTAAGTCTATATAATGACTTCTGTAATTTGACAGAATAAATTTCACGAGGGCCTTTAGAAGCCTTTGGTAATTTGAATCCTTCAGGGATTTTCATATAAATCTCATTTTCAAGGCTTCCATAAAGATAAGCTGTAACAACATCCATTAGACGCATGTCCTCCTTTTCATGAACTGCCAAATTTATAAGATATCGGAGTGTAATAACATCAATAACGAGTGAAGGTAGGGAAGAAAAGTACAGTGATTTTTATCTAAAGATTTTTTAATACCAGAGAGTTCTTATCAATTTCCTTTTTTTAGTGAAAATATTTCCAGAATGTTCTTTATTCCGTATCTAAGCAACTTTCTAGAAATATGTAAGGCAAGTATAGTAGTTGTTTTTATTTGTCCAAACTTTGGTTAGGAGGTTAGTGAAAGAAGGGACATTTAACCACATAGGCTCAAGTCTAAATGGTGATGTTCTACGGTTTGAGGGAGATGTGTTGAGGAGTTAAGGGACATGATTAGAAGCTCCACTATAAAGATGGTAGATCTTGATTTCAGGATATAGAGCTATCCAAGGATTGTTTCTTAGGTAGCGATCTAGACGTTCTTTAATAAGAGTATGAGAATTAGAGTATCTTTTTTTAGATCGTGTATATTTTGAGCCTTGGAAACCAAGATCAATTAAGAGGCATTTTTCTATGTTTTGTTTAAAATGAAGACATTTGCTTATTGGTGGTGTTCTGCCACCAACGTTTCAAAGGAGTGAACAATTTGGTTGAACTCACCCTCAACTAGGCAAGGGAGATTTAAGGAGGAGCTAATAGTATGTAAATTTTCCCACAAAATAGTTTTTGCATTAGGAAAGTTTAGAGAGAGTAAAAATATAGAGTGAGAACTTACCTTTACTTTCATGTGGATTTCTTGTCTAGTGATCCCTATTAGTTTGAGGTCAAGGTCTTCATTCCAAAGAACTATAATGCCCCCAGAGCTGCCTTCTGAGGGTGAGAAAGTATTATACTTAAATTCCAATTTAGGATAATTTATGAGGCTTTTTCATTTGAGATTTTTGTTTCAGTAAGAATGACTATATTTGGCCTATGCTGAGAGATGAGGTCTTAGATAGCATGCACCTCTACAATTCTATAACATTATTATCATTGAGGGGAGGGGGTTCAGAGTATCCTCCATAAGTAGGGATGGTGGTAGGAATGTTGTCATTTGGTCCCAAGTGGATGGTATTAGGATAATTGTATATCTCTGTTGGTTCAGTTCTGAGACTAAGAGGTGCCTGATTACTAGAGAGAATTTTCTCATATGAATAGAGTTAGATTCTTGTTGTTTTCCAGAAAAGATGCATCTTTATTTATGTTTTTTATTTCTACAAACTCATAATTTTGAGGTAATATAGTTTGGTTCATAGATTGAATCTGGAACATATTGTGTTTTGAGGGGTAAGGGGAACTGGGTTGGGGAAGATAGCAGACAGGAGTGGGGACTTTGGGGTGGAGGAGGAATGACTGGAGTGATTGAAGAATGTTGCATGGGAAAGTGTTGAGGTGATGTTTGTGTCTGCCTCCTCTGAAGGGCAATTTTGTTTTGCCTGTTCGGGGATGAGTGTGCTTGAAAGATGAATAGATCCTGTATTGGGAGAGATTAGTGGTTCTGTTGTGGAAGATTCTAAGAGTTTGGGAATAAGGGTAGCTCCACAGGTAATATAAAGTTCATTTCCTAGTTTTGGTTCAGTAGAGGGGGTGTTTGTTAGTGAGGGGACCATGGTTGACTCGTGACATTTTGAAATAGCCATGGATTCTGCATCAAGCTTTCCCTTTAAATTAAGGCTTCCTCCACTATCTGGCACATAAAGTGGGGGTCTTGAATGTCGATGGAGATCTTTCTGTTCTCGGCTTGGAAGCTCGGGTTTAGATTTTGGCCCAATAGACCCCCATTCCATGAGTGAGGATGGTATGAAATTCAGTGGTTGGTGGACAGTTAGGTTCAAATCGTCTATTATTTTAGTTTGGGATGGGTGTTGTATTTGAGAGTGAGTTGGTGAGGCTGAAAGATTTGGGTGTTGAGGTGAGTGGGGCAGGCGATTTCTGCATCTCCTGTTGGCCATATTTAATGAGGGTGACTGTTTCGTGGCATGGTGATTGGGTTGAAGAATAGAGGTAGACTTTAATACTGAGAGCGATTGAATTTAGAAGCCAAGAAATCACCATGTCATTAATTCGCTCCCAATTTTTATAGTCTGGATCCTCGATTTGTGAACAAAACCATTGATTAGCCTCTATTTATTTTTAGCTGACAAAGCAATTTTCACATATCTTTTTCATGACTAGAAACCATTTTCATCAAAGACTTTATTGACTAATATTTGATTAGGATTATCATATGGTTACAAATATATGTATCAATTTGATCTATGTAGTTTGTTTTCAAGAATAGAAAAGAAGAAGAAGACAAGAATGATCAAAAAGAATGAAAGGTTAGCAAAGAAAACATATTAGCTGTAATACCGTGTAAAAATTTGAAGTTAAAAAACTAAGAAGATAAGACAAAACAGGATAAAGATGAGAATTTTTTTAAAAACATTTTTATTATAACATATTTTGCTTCAATTTTATATTGTAATTGGGCAATGCTTTATTTAAAAAATTAAAATAAAATTGACCATCTTTTTATATGTATATTAAAAAAATTAAAAAATTCTGATTTGAATTGCAACCGATAAACTTAAAATAAAATAAAGGAAAATTATTATATTAAATGTTATAATTTCTTTTTAATGGAATTTTTTCTTTTTTTCTTTTTAAATAAAACAGAATAAAAAAAATAAGTTATATTATTTAATTAAATTACAAGAATAAAAAATAAAATATTAATAAAAAAATACGAAAGCTAATATGGAATGTATATCTCACTATATATATATATATATATATATATATATAATATATATAATAAATTACAATCATAAATAAATAAATTTTTTAAAACTTTTTAAGAATCTAAATAAAATCTTTTATCTTAAATTTTTTTAAAAAAAAAATCATTTTCTAATTAGTTTCAAAAACCATATTGAAACTACTATAAAAACATTGGTTTGCTTCAAACCAATTCTTCAATCAAAAGCAAAGGAAAAAAAAATTACAATCTTTCTGAAAATTATTTTAGGGTGCAACATGGCCAAAACAAATATGATTACCCTCAAGACTAGCGACAACCATATTTTTCAAATCGAAAAATCTTAGCAAAACAATGCGAAACAATCAATTGTATGATTATAGATGATTGTGCAAATACCACTATTCCTTTACCTAATATTACGAGCAAAACTTTTATCAAAATCATCGATACTGTGAACCATGCTATCCTTTAAACACGGAAGAGGAGAAAGTAGAATTGAAGAATTTTGATACGAAATTTGTTGACGTGGATCAAGAAATTCTGTGGCTTATTGATGGCGCTGATTATTTACAAATAAAAATTTGATAAATCTTGTTTCTCAAAAAGTTGTGGATATGATGATGATAAAGTCCTGAAGAATTTTGTGAGATTTTAAATTGAAATGATTTTACTCCTGAAGAGGAACAACAAATTCGAAGCAAGAATGTTGGCTTTTCAGTGAACAATTCCATTTATTATATTTTATTTTTTTTTTTATTTATATGATGTTAGTGTTTAGTTTTAAAATTTGTTTTGTACTTTCTTTTTGAATTCTATATAATTATTATTTTGTTATAAATCTATTATTTGTGAATATTATTAAGAATCATATATTTTTATTTCCTATTTTTAGTTTAACAATATCTTTACTTTATATAACGTTTTAGCATTAATAAAGAAATTTGAAAAAGGATTATAAGAAGTATAGGAAAATCTTGATAGAGAGAGATATAAAAAATTTATTTCATTCTTTCCCTATACATTCTATTATAATAAATAAAATAATTTAATATCATAATTTTCAACAAAAATTCAGAGTTTATTTATTATAACAGATTTGGGGCTTAAATTCTGGTGTCTCCATTTTTTTACTATGAGACTAATCCAAATGTGTTTCTGTTGTCGCCTAAATATAGTTATCGGCCATATTGCATTAAAATAATAATAATATAAAATTAAATAATAACTGTGGTTAGACTAAATTTTATTCAGAATTACAAAATTACCTTAAAAAAAAAGAATTGCTTTTTGATTAAATGACAAAACTTCTCTTACCCTCTTCTCCAAACAATTGAAACAAGTCAAATATTTTAAAAAAAATTTCGCAATTTTTTAGAGAGAAATGCCTAGTGAAAAATGGGAGTTAATGGCAAAACGTTACCATAATAGACAGAACCACAAAATGTTTAGGTGTTAAAGTTAGATTTTGGGATAGTTTAGATGTTATCAAAATTGTTTACCCTTATTTTATTTATCTAATTAGGTGTTAGTTCTAAAAATTTTGTTTTTAAGTACTTTGATTCATGAATTTTTTATTATTTTTAAAGCTGAAATCCATATTTATTTTGTCTAGGAGATTGTCTAAGTCATTTTATTGAGTAGTAAGGGTCAGGTTGAAGCCTTTACTCAGTGACTAACGGGTCGGGTCTAAAATTCTTTACTCTGACTAGCAAATCGGATCTGAAATGCTTTACTCAGTGACTCTGAACCCCTTTACTCATATATTTAAAATAATTTTTATATATTATAATTATTGTAAAAAAATTATAAATTAATCTTTATTTTAATTCTTTTATTAAAATAAATATAACATTTTGTATCATATATTAATGTAGTTTAAGTTTATAAGAATTAAAAAGTTAAAATTTTGAGATTTCTTTTTTTAAAATTTAGATTTTAGGATATTTATTTATATTTAATTTATTTAATTGAAATGTTTCTTGATTTAATATATTATCATTTTGTGTTTATAGATTTTGTGATTTTAAAGTTAATAGAAACGAAAGTATTTTTTTTAAAAAAAATAAAATTATTTACTTATTATTTTAATTTTTAATAGAGAATTTTACTTATCACGTTTATATTTCATGATTTTGTTTAAAAACAATACCTATATGACTCTCGTCTTATTATGTCTCGAACTCATAATTCTCTATCAAATAAAGATCCTTAAAATAGAGAGCAACACCTTCTTGATATATATATATATATATCATGATCTACTATTATTCTATTGACATTATTTAATTATTTATTTATTTTTAAAAAAACTTTTAAAAAATATGGTAATTTTTTAAAAATAACATAACATAATTTATTTGCTTCGTTGAATAATTAGTAAGTTGGTCCCAAACAAATTTATGTTTTTGCAAGTTTAGTCTCAAAATATTTTTTTAAACTTTTAAGGTCCCAATCATTTTTTAAGTCAAACAATAAGGTCCTTTCCAATAGATTCTGTCAAAAACCCTAAAAATTTAACGGTTTTTACCTTTAGTTAATTAAAAATAAGGGTAAAAAAGTCATTACATGTAAAAAAAAAGATTTTTTTTAAATATAAGGATTAAAATATTTTAAATTTTAAATTTTAAATTTAAAAATAAAAAATCTATCAATAGTGAGAATATAAAAATTCATTTCTTCTCCAGCTAAAAAATTTTATCATTTTTCACATCTCTTGAAGAAAAAAAAAAAAGAATATTTGTAAAAAAAAAAGCTTTAGATTAAAATATTTTTGTTATGAGAAAAATTATTATAATAAAAAAAACAATCTTCATGCTTCTTCTTTTTTTCTTTCTTTTGTTTATATTTTTCTTTAAAAATAAGAAACGATACAATTGATTTGTATTCGAAAACGATGAAGATTGACAAGAATTTGATAGATTTTTATTTTTTAAATTTTAAATTTTTAAATTTAAAATATTTTTATCTCTTTATTTAAATATTATTTTTAGTTTTGTTTTGTAATGACTTTTTTCATCTTGTTTTTAATTAATTAAATTTAAAAACCGTGTTAAACTTTTAATGTTTTTTATGGAATCAGTCCAAGGGGACTTTTTTGTTCACTTTAAAAAAAAAAGTTGGAACCTAAAACTTTAAAAAAAAAATTAGAACTAAGCTTGCCAAACATAAATTTGTTTGGGACCAAACTCACAAATTATTCTTGCTTCGTTGAAAGAGTTTTGCAACCTCACATAATTCATTTTCTCTGTATCAAATATTTTAACACGAACATAATCTCTTGTCTTGCTTTTCTTACTACCTCAATATCAATCTCATCATTCCAAAGAAACAGTAGAGAAGATACTATTCTTATATAGATTTACATAAGGAAGTGATCACTTTGCCATTTCAAATTTGCATGGCTCAAATGTTAACTACAATTAGAATGGGCTTACTAGGCAGTCTACTCTTTCTTTATATCATTTTCTGTTATGGGTAAACGTTTAAAAAGTTTTCGAGACAACTATTTATATAAGAATAATTGGTGAGTTTGGTCCCAAACAAACTCAAATATTTATAATAGGCAAGCTTAGTCCTAAAATATTTTTTTTTTACTTTTAAGGTCGCAAATATTTTTTTTAAGTGAACAATAAATTTCTTTTCGACGAATTCTGTCAAAAACCCAAAACATTTAACGGTTTTTACCTTAATTAAAAATAAGGTTAAAAAAGTCATTAAATGTAAAAAGAAAGAAAAAAATTAAAAAATATATTTAAATAAAGGGATAAAAATATTTTTTATATTTAAAATTTTTAATTTTAAAAATAAAATATCTATCACAATAGTGAGAATATCAAAATTTCTTAGTCAATCTTCTTCTTCTCCGACTACAAACAAGATTTTTAATATTTTTTGACATCTCTGAAGAAAAAACAAAGACAGAAAATCTTTGTAAAAAGAAAAATTTTCTACTGAAATATTTTTATTGGTAGAAAAACTATCATTATATTATAAAATTATATAAAAAACAATAAAACAAGATGAGAACTAAATGAGAAATGTAGAAAATAGAGAGAATATTATTATATGAGATTTCTTGTTGATCCTGATTGTGTTTACAAAAGGGTAGAAAGTCGTCTATTTATAGGGGTGAATATGAGATAAGGATAAATATTGAGGCTGACACTTGTCACCTGGGATTAAGTTTTAAGTGACACTTGTCACCCGGGATGAATAGGGGATAAGGATAAACATTAAGGGTGACACTTGTCACCTGGGATTAAGTGATAATAACGATTGTACGATGGACATCCACTAATTTAATGAATCTTCGAGATTCATAACACTCCCCCTTGGATGTCCATTACATAAAGAATATGCCTCGTTAAAACCTTACTAGATAAAAACCCAATGGGTAAAAACTCTAGTCAAGGAAAAAGAGTTTAGTATTCTTTATGTATAGATTTCTCCCCTGATGAGATGATCTCTCGAAATCTTTAAACCGACGCAAACCAATTTTATATCTTAATTTCTCAAAGGTTGCAGTCAGAAGAGCTTTAGTAAATATATATGCAAGATTATCACATGATTGAATTTGAAGCACAATAATTTCACCATTCTTTTGAAGTTCATGAGTAAAGAAGAATTTAGGTGAAATGTGTTTCGTCATATCTCCCTTGATATATCCTCCTTTTAATTAAGCTATACAAGTTGCATTATCTTCATATAGAGGAGTTGGAATCTCTCTTTCGGAGGATAAACCACAACTCTCTCTAATATAATGTATTATTGACCTCAATCATACACATCCTCGACTTGCTTCATGAATGGCTATTATCTCAACATGATTAGAAGTTGCTGCTATTGTTTGCTTCGTGGAGCGCCATGATATAGCAGTATTACCATATGTAAATAAATAGTTATTTTGAGAACGTGCCTTATGCGGATCCGAAAGATAACCCGCATCTGCATACCCAATCAGTTTTGGGTCATTTACATTTGAATAAAATAATCTGAGGTCAATTGTCCCTTGGAGGTATCTGAGGACGTGTTTAACACCATTCTAATGTCGTCGTATTGGCGAAGAACTAAATCTTGCTAATAGATTATAGCAAATGCTATATCAGGTTGAGTATTATTTGCAAGATACATCAGTGCACTAATAGCACTCAAATATGGTACTTCAGGACCAAGTAGTTCTTCACCATTTTTTCGAGGTCTAAATATATCTTTATTTATATCTAGCGATCTCATGACCATTGGAATACTCAATGGATATGCTTTATCCATGAAAAATCTTTTCAACACTTTAGCTGTATATGTTGACTGATGAATAAAAATTCCATCTTTCATATGTTCAATTTGAAGACCAAGACAAAACTTGGTTTTTCCAAAATCTTTAACTTTAAATTCTCGTTTCAAACAATCTCTAGCTTCTCAAAGCTCTTCTGGAGTTCCGATGAGATTGATATCGTTAACATATATAGCAAGAATCACAAAACCAAAATTTATTTTCTTAATAAAAACACATGGACAGATTTGGTCATTCAAATATCCTGAATTCAATAAGAATTCACTAAGGCGATTGTACCACATGCGCCCAGACTGTTTAAGTCTATATAATGACTTCTGTAATTTGACAGAATAAATTTCACGAGGGCCTTTAGAAGCCTTTGGTAATTTGAATCCTTCAGGGATTTTCATATAAATCTCATTTTCAAGGCTTCCATAAAGATAAGCTGTAACAACATCCATTAGACGCATGTCCTCCTTTCATGAACTGCCAAATTTATAAGATATCGGAGTGTAATAACATCAATAACGAGTGAAGGTAGGGAAGAAAAGTACAGTGATTTTTATCTAAAGATTTTTAATACCAGAGAGTTCTTATCAATTTCCTTTTTTAGTGAAAATATTTCCAGAATGTTCTTTATTCCGTATCTAAGCAACTTTCTAGAAATATGTAAGGCAAGTATAGTAGTTGTTTTTATTTGTCCAAACTTTGGTTAGGAGGTTAGTGAAAGAAGGGACATTTAACCACATAGGCTCAAGTCTAAATGGTGATGTTCTACGGTTTGAGGGAGATGTGTTGAGGAGTTAAGGGACATGATTAGAAGCTCCACTATAAAGATGGTAGATCTTGATTTCAGGATATAGAGCTATCCAAGGATTGTTTCTTAGGTAGCGATCTAGACGTTCTTTAATAAGAGTATGAGAATTAGAGTATCTTTTTTTAGATCGTGTATATTTTGAACCTTGGAAACCAAGATCAATTAAGAGGCATTTTTCTATGTTTTGTTTAAAATGAAGACATTTGTTTATTGGTGGTGTTCTGCCACCAAAGTTTTCAAAGGAGTGAACAATTTGGTTGAACTCACCCTCAACTAGGCAAGGGAGATTTAAGGAGGAGCTAATAGTATGTAAATTTTCCCACAAAATAGTTTTTGCATTAGGAAAGTTTAGAGAGAGTAAAAATATAGAGTGAGAACTTACCTTTACTTTCATGTGGATTTCTTGTCTAGTGATCCCTATTAGTTTGAGGTCAAGGTCTTCATTCCAAAGAACTATAATGCCCCCAGAGCTGCCTTCTGAGGGTGAGAAAGTATTATACTTAAAGTATTATACTAATGGTCCCAAGTGGATGGTATTAGGATAATTGTATATCCCTGTTGGTTCAGTTCTGAGACTAAGAGGTGCCTGATTACTAGAGAGAATTTTCTCATATGAATAGAGTTAGATTCTTGTTGTTTTCCAGAAAAGATGCATCTTTATTTATGTTTTTTATTTCTACAAACTCATAATTTTGAGGTAATATAGTTTGGTTCATAGATTGAATCTGGAACATATTGTGTTTTGAGGGGTAAGGGGAACTGGGTTGGGGAAGATAGCAGACAGGAGTGGGGACTTTGGGGTGGAGGAGGAATGACTGGAGTGATTGAAGAATGTTGCATGGGAAAGTGTTGAGGTGATGTTTGTGTCTGCCTCCTCTGAAGGGCAATTTTGTTTTGCCTGTTCGGGGATGAGTGTGCTTGAAAGATGAATAGATCCTGTATTGGGAGAGATTAGTGGTTCTGTTGTGGAAGATTCTAAGAGTTTGGGAATAAGGGTAGCTCCACAGGTAATATAAAGTTCATTTCCTAGTTTTGGTTCAGTAGAGGGGTGTTGTTAGTGAGGGGACCATGGTTGACTCGTGACATTTTGAAATAGCCATGGATTCTGCATCAAGCTTTCCCTTTAAATTAAGGCTTCCTCCACTATCTGGCACATAAAGTGGGGGTCTTGAATGTCGATGGAGATCTTTCTGTTCTCGGCTTGGAAGCTGAGGTTTAGATTTTGGCCCAATAGACCCCCATTCCATGAGTGAGGATGGTATGAAATTCAGTTGTTGGTGGACAGTTAGGTTCAAATCGTCTATTATTTTAGTTTGGGGTGGGTGTTGTATTTGAGAGTGAGTTGGTGAGGCTGAAAGATTTGGGTGTTGAGGTGAGTGGGGCAGGCGATTTCTGCGTCTCCTGTTGGCCATATTTAATGAGGGTGACTGTTTCGTGGCATGGTGATTGGGTTGAAGAATAGAGGTAGACTTTAATACTGAGAGAGATTGAATTTAGAAGCCAAGAAATCACCATGTCATTAACTCGCTCCCAATTTTTATAGTCTGGATCCTCGATTTGTGAACAAAACCATTGATTAGCCTCTATTTATTTTTAGTTGACAAAGCAATTTTCACATATCTTTTTCATGACTAGAAACCATTTTCATCTAAGACTTTATTGACTAATATTTGATTAGGATTATCTCATATGGTGACAAATATATGTATCAATTTGATCTATGTACTTTGTTTTCAAGAATAGAAAAGAAGAAGAAGACAAGCATGATCAAAAAGAATGAAAGGTTAGCAAAGAAAACATATTAGCTGTAATACGGTGTAAAAATTTGAAGTTAAAAAACTAAGAAGATAAGACAAAACAGGATAAAGATGAGAATTGTTTTTAAAACATTTTTATTATAACATATTTTGCTTCAATTTTATATTGTATTTGGGCAATGCTTTATTTAAAAAAATAAAATAAAATTGACCATCTTTTTATATGTATATTAAAAAAAATTAAAAAAATTCTGATTTGAATTGCAACCGATAAACTTAAAATAAAAATAAAGGAAAATTATTATATTAAAATGTTATAATTTCTTTTTTTCTTTTTAAATAAACAGAATAATTTTTAATAAAATATTATTATTTAATTAAATTACAATGAATAAATTAAATAAATAATATTAATAAAACAATTACGAAAGCTAAAATGGAATGTATATCTCACTATATATATAAATAATTACAATCATTAAATAAATAAATTTTTTTAAACAATTTTTTAAGAATCTAAATAAAATCTTTTATCTTAAATTTTTAAACAAAAATAAAAATCATTTTCTAATTAGTTTCAAAAACCATATTGAAACTACTATAAAAACATTGGTTTGCTTCAAACCAATTCTTCAATCAAAAGCTAAGGAAAAAAAATTACAATCTTTCTGAAAACTATTTTAGCGTGGCCAAAACAAATATGATTCCCCTCAAGACTGGCGACAACTATATTTTTTAAATCGAAGAAATCTTAGCAAAACAATGCGAAACAATCAATCGTATGATTATAGACGATTGTGCAGATACCACTATTCCTATACCTAATATTACGAGCAAAACTTTTATCAAAATCATCGAATACTGTGAACGTCATGCTACTCCTTTAAACACGGAAGAGGAGAGAGTAGAATTGAAGAATTTTGATACGAAATTTGTTGACGTGGATCAAGAAATTATGTTGGCTTTATTGATGGCGTCTGATTATTTACAAATAGAAAATTTGATAAATCTTGTTTCTCAAAAAGTTGTGGATATGATGACTGATAAAAGTCCTGAAGAATTTTGTGAGATTTTTAATATTGAAAATGATTTTACTCTTGAAGAGGAACAACAAATTCGAAGCAAGAATGCTTGGCTTTTTAGTGAACAAATCCACTTTATTTATTTAATTATTTTAATTTTTTTATTTATATGATGTTAGTGTTTAGTTTTAAAATTTTGTTTTTGTACTTTCCTTTTTGAATTCTATATAATTATTATTTTGTTATAAATCTATTTATTTTGTGAATATTTATTAAGATATCATATATTTTTATATTTCCTATTTTTTTAGTTTAACAATATATCTTTACTTTATCTAAAGTTTTTAGCATATTAATAAAGAATTTGATAAAAGGATTATAAGAATTATAGGAAAATCTTGATAAGAGAATATATAATAAAATTTATTTTCATTCTTTCTTCCTATATCTTTTTCATTTTTCTCTTTATTATATTAATTTTATAAAATAATTTAAATTATCATTAATTTTCAACAAAATTCAGAGTTTTATTTATTTATAACAGATTTTGGGGCATAAATTCTGGTGTCTCCATTTTTTTACTATGAGACTAATCCAAATGTGTTTCTGTTGTCGCCTAATATATAGTTATCGGCCATATTGCATTAAAATAATAATAATAATAAAATTAAAATAATAACTGTGGTTAGACTTAAATTTTATTCAGAATTACAAAATTACCCTTAAAAAAATAAAAGAAATTGTTTTTGATTAAATGACAAAACTTCTCTTACCCTTCTTTCTCCAAACAATTGAAACAAGTCAAAATATTTTTAAAAAACATTTCGCAATTTTTTAGAGAGAAATGCACCTAGTGGAAAATGGGAGTTAATGGCAAAACATTACCATAATAGACGGAACCACAAAAATGTTTAGGTGTTAAAGTTAGATTTTGGGATAGTTTAGATGTTATCAAAATTGTTTACCCTTATTTTTATTTATCTAATGTTAGTGTTTAGTTCTAAAATTTTGTTTTTAAGTACTTTGATTCATGTATTTTTTATTATTTTTTTAAAGCTGAAATCCATATTTTATTTTGTCTAGGAGATTGTCTAAGTCATTTTACTAAGTGAGCAATGGTCGGGTTTGAAGCCCTTTACTCAGTGACTAACGGGTCGGGTCTAAAATTCTTTACTCTGACTAGCAAATCGGATCTGAAATGCTTTACTCAGTGACTCTGAACCCCTTTACTCATATATTTAAAATAATTTTTTATATTATATAATTATTGTAAAAACATTATTCTAAATTAATCTTTATTTTTAATTCTTTTATTAAAATCAATATAACATTTTGTATCATATTTTAATGTAGTTTAAGTTTATAAAAATTAAAAAGTTAAAATTTTGAGATTTTTTTTAAAAAAAAATTTAGATTTTTAGGCTTATTTATTTTATATTTTAATTTATTTTAATTGAAATTTT
Source organism: Asclepias syriaca (assembly GCA_027405835.1). Lineage (NCBI taxonomy): Eukaryota > Viridiplantae > Streptophyta > Magnoliopsida > Gentianales > Apocynaceae > Asclepias > Asclepias syriaca. The sequence continues at coordinate 16,741 of JAPHNG010000483.1, forward strand.
TCTTGATTTAATATTTATTATCATTTTTGTGTTTTATAGATTTTTTGATTTTAAAGTTAATAGAAACGAAAGTATTTTTTTTTTTTAAATAAAATTATTTACTATTATTTTAATTTTTTTAATAGATATAAAATTACTTATCAAGTTTATATTTCATGATTTTGTTTAAAATAAATACCTATATGACTCTCGTCTTATCATGTCTCGAACTCATAATTTCTCTATCATAAATAAAGATCCTTAAAATCAGAGCAACGCCTTCTTGATTATATATATATATCATGATCTACTATTATTCTATTGACTTTATTTATTTATTTATTTTATTTATTTATTTTTAAAAAGAATTTAAAAAAATATGTTAATTTTTTAAAAATTAACGTAACATAATTTATTTGCTTCGTTGAATAAGTAGTAAGTTTGGTCCCAAACAAATTTATGTTTTGGCAAGTTTAGTCTCAAAATGTTTTTTAAAACTTTTAAGGTCCCAAACATTTTTTTAAGTCAACAATAAGGTCCTTTCCAATAGATTCTGTCAAAAACCCTAAAAATTTAACGGTTTTTACCTTTAGTTAATTAAAAATAAGGGTAAAAAAGTCATTACATGTAAAAAAACAAGAAAAAAATGTTTAAATATAAGGATAAAAATATTTTTAAATTTTAAATTTTAAATTTTAAATTTTAAATTTTAAAAATAAAAAATCTATCAATAGTGAGAATATCAAAATTCCTTTCTTCTCCTGCTACAAATAACATTTTTATCATTTTTTGACATCTCAGAAGAAAGAAAAAAAAAGAATATTTGTAAAAAAAAAAGCTTTAGATTAAAATATTTTTGTTATGAGAAAAATATTATTATTAATAAAAAAACAATGTTCATGCTCTTCTTCTTTTCTTTTCTTTTCTTTTCTTTTCTTTTGTTTATATTTTTTTCTTTAAAAGTATAAGAAAACGATACAAATTTGATTTGTATTCGAAAAAGATGAAGATTGACGAAGAATTTGATAGATTTTTTATTTTTTAAATTTTAAATTTTAAATGTGAGGATATTTTTATCTGTTTATTTAAATATTCTTTTTAGTTTTGTTCTTTTGTAATGACTTTTTTATCCTTGTTTTTAATTAATTAAATTTAAAAACCGTTAAATTTTTAATGTTGTTCATGGAATTAGTCCAAGGGGACTTTATTGTTCACTTAAAAAACGTTGGAACCTTAAAACTTAAAAAAAAAATTTAGAACTAAGCTTGCCAAACATAAATTTGTTTGGGACCAAACTCACAAATTATTCTTGCTTCGTTGAAAGAGTTTTGCAACCTCACATAATTCATTTTCTATGTATCAAATATTTTAACACGAACATAATCTCTTGTCTTGTTTTTCTTACTACCTCAATATCAATCTCATCATTCCAAAGAAGCACTAGAGAAGATACTATTCTTATATAGATTTACATAAGGAAGTGATCACTTTGCCATTTCAAATTTGCATGGCTCAAATGTTAACTACAATTAGAATGGGCTTACTAGGCAGTCTACTCTTTCTTTATATCATTTTCTGTTATGGGTAAACGTTTAAAAAGTTTTCGAGACAACTATTTATATAAGAATAATTGCTGAGTTTGGTCCCAAACAAACTCAAATATTTATACTAGGCAAGCTTAGTCCTAAAAGATTTATTTTTTACTTTTATGATCCCAAATGTCACCCGGGATGAATAGGGGATAAGGATAAACATTAAGGGTGACACTTGTCACCCGGGATTAAGTGATAATAACGATTGTACGATGGACATCCACTAATTTAATGAATCTTCGAGATTCATAACACTCCCCCTTGGATGTCCATTACATAAAGAATATGCCTCGTTAAAACCTTAGTAGATAAAAACCCAATGGGTAAAAACTCTAGTCAAGGAAAAAGAGTTTAGTATTCTTTATGTATAGATTTCTCCCCTGATGAGATGATCTCTCGAAATCTTTAAACCGACGCAAACCAATTTTATATCTTAATTTCTCAAAGGTTGCAGTCAGAAGAGCTTTAGTAAATATATATGCAAGATTATCACATGATTGAATTTGAAGCACAATAATTTCACCATTCTTTTGAAGTTCATGAGTAAAGAAGAATTTAGGTGAAATGTGTTTCGTCATATCTCCCTTGATATATCCTCCTTTTAATTAAGCTATACAAGTTGCATTATCTTTATATATAGGAGTTGGAATCTCTCTTTCGGAGGATAAACCACAACTCTCTCTAATATAATGTATTATTGACCTCAACCATACACATTCTCGACTTGCTTCATGAATGGCTATTATCTCAGCATGATTAGAAGTTGCTGCTATTGTTTGCTTCGTGGAGCGCCATGATATAGTAGTATTACCATATGTAAATAAATAGTCATTTTGAGAACGTGCCTTATGCAGATCCGAAAGATAACCCGCATCTGCATACCCAATCAGTTTTGGGTCATTTACATTTGAATAAAATAATCCGAGGTCAATTGTCCCTTGGAGGTATCTAAGGACGTGTTTAACACCATTCCAATGTCGTCGTATTGGCGAAGAACTAAATCTTGCTAATAGATTTATAGCAAATGCTATATCAGGCCGAGTATTATTTGCAAGATACATCAGTGCACTAATAACACTCAAATATGGTACTTCAGGACCAAGTAGTTCTTCATCATTTTTTCGAGGTCTAAATATATCTTTATTTATATCTAACGATCTCACGACCATTGGAATACTCAATGGATATGCTTTATCCATGAAAAATCTTTTCAACACTTTAGCTGTATATGTTGACTGATGAATAAAAATTTCATCTTTCATATGTTCAATTTGAAGACCAAGACAAAACTTGGTTTTTCCAAAATCTTTAACTTTAAATTCTCGTTTCAAACTATCTCTAGCTTCTCGAAGCTCTTCTGGAGTTCCGATGAGATTGATATCGTTAACATATATAGCAAGAATCACAAAACCAAAATTTATTTTCTTAATAAAAACACATGGACAGATTTGGTCATTCAAATATCCAGAATTCTATAAGAATTCACTAAGGCGATTGTACCACATGCGCCCAGACTGTTTAAGCCTATATAATGACTTCTGTAATTTGATAGAATAATTTTCACGAGGGCCTTTAGAAGCCTTTGGTAATTTGAATCGTTCAGGGATTTTCATATAAATCTCATTTTTAAGGCTTCCATAAAGATAAGTTGTAACAACATCCATTAGACGCATGTCCTCCTTTTCATGAACTGCTAAATTTATAAGATATCGGAGTGTAATAACATCAATAACGAGTGAATAAGTTTGACCATAATCAATTCCCGACTTTTGCGAAAAGCCTTGTGCGACAAGTCGTGTTTAATATCTCACGACTTCATTATTCTCATTTCATTTTCACACAAACACCGATTGTTGCTTTGTGTGCTTGTGTCACATATTGAATAGATAAGAAAATAGAATAAATCAACGCAATCTTAACAAGTGCAAGTATACATCGGTCAACAAGTAATATATGTACCTAAGTACAAGATTATCGATCCCACAGAGATTTTGTATGCCAATTATACATGCAAACATGATTTACATCTGGTTAAAAGAATAAAGAATGATGAATAATGATGGGAGAATCGAAGATTAAGCTACTACTAAGATATTGCTGCAGTAACAGAAATGCTGCAGCATCACCAATGCCGCAGCAATTCTACCTAACTACTACTACAGGACAGCCTACTGGAAAATCACCATAAGAATACAACAGGTAATACAATGCTGTAAAAATCAAGCCAAAAATGCAAACATAAACCAGTAGTGAATCCAAGAATGCTAAGCATGCTTTTCGGTTTCCAAATTAACACTACAGCGGTCTGGTTCTACCCAGACTACTTAGCCTACTAGTCTAAACCCCCGATAACATCGTCTCATGGAGTACGAAGTACCGTGAACCTAGAACAACACAAGGCAGTGAAATTGGTCGTGGCCCCTGCAATTTGAACTCACAGTCATGCGCCCCAAGCAAGTGCCATGCAATTAACGTGTCAACTAGACCCCTTCCGGTTAGAAAGCCAGATACTAGTTTTTTCATAACTTGGACAGTCGTAACCGCAAGTTATTCCTAATCCGTTTAAGTAATTGCATGAATAAACTAAGCATGCCCCATACAAGCATCAATAAAGAAAACGATACACAAAACTTATGCATTCTATTCATCTTATGCCACATTACGTTTTTTCACATGTTTATAATTTACTAGACTGCAGCACCTTCAGGTTATGAATATATATTTTGCTGAAACGAATCATGAAAGATAAAGATCAACGTAATAGGAAAAATAGTCCCTAGGTCCATAGTGACACCAGTCAATCCCAAGACGGAAAACATATCAATCCCAAAACATTTTTAATTAATCCTTGAATCATGTAAATATTCTCATATTACAAAGAACATTCAATTACAAAGTAGTAGCAAATTGAAGAAATGGAGAGAGGATTACTCTGGGTCGGAGATCACCCTACTGCCCAAATCAAATTTAATCAACGTGTTGCTGCCCTTCGTTCCCTCCGTGTGGTGCTGCTGCCCTCGGTTATGAGCAGCCCGAAAAAATCCAGCAAAGTCGCCCCAGCTTTCTCAGGTTCGTTTCCACTCAATCTAGACTCTAAGACACTCTAAAACACACTACCCACTGCCTATATTCTAAGATACTCGAAACTAAACACAAACAAACTATATCTACGGTACTTACAATATTTCTCCTCTTCTCCTCCCCAAAACTTTTCTCTTTTGTTTTTCCCCTCTATTTTAACCTTCATAATTTCTTTTCTTGCTTCCCGAACTTGTTGTGCATAATTGACAGCTGTCCATAATTCTCCCAAAACAACCTACATCTGCCCAGTGGTGAGTCACGATGCTAGCTGGATTTTCTTAACTAATTTCTGAATCTTGTAAGAGTAGAAATTCAGAAATTCCAATTTAATTCTGCAAGGTTTCACCGAATGCTTAGCTGCAATATGTATTTATTTTGTCTTATCTTCAGTTGTAATTGATTTGGATTATGAGAATATATATATATATATATATAATATATATATATATATATATATGTAACACCCTGCTGCTGCTTTCCCTCCTGAAAACCCGCCAGAAATGAGCACCTACTGCCTGGCAATCTCGGCAGAAAAATGTACCTAAATGTATATATATATATAAAGAGAGTTAACCATTCCATCCCATCATCCTTTGTCCTTTTTGTCTTTTGTGCCCACTTGTCAACTTGCACTCTCACAAATATATATATATATATATATATATATATACACACACGTATAGATGCCTTCTGGAATTTAATTTCCAATTTTCCCTCTTGATGAATCATCTACTAATTTCCAATTTCTTCAAATCGGTCAACTTTTATCCCAATTCCTTTTACCAATTTCAACCATCAAAATTCCCTTTTTAACCTTGGCGATTGAATCCAAAAAATTCCATCATCTTTTATGTGAAATCCTGCACAAATTTAAATGTTAACAATGGAATAATAAAATTTAGGGATTTCTTCAATTAAAATGGCCCTTTTCAATAATTAATCCACAAAATTAAAATTGGGAAGAGAAGTATGCAATTTAGCAACATCTAACTCAAAATCATAGACAAGTCAAGCAAATGGAGTTAGAAAATAGGCAAAATAAGTGCAAATAACTCTACTTTCGTAGAGTTGTCACACCCCCAAACTTAAATCATTGCTCGTCCCGAGCAATGCTGCAGTAGATAAGATAGATCAATAAAACTCAATCAAACAGTACAACAATTCATGTCCAAAATCATCCAGCAATCATACGCAAATTTGGGTTCATATTTTCATATCAAATATGTGAAGCAAAACTCTAATATGTTCATGACCCAAGTTCCTCAAATATCAGAACATTAACTAAATCAAGCTCAAAGCTCTACTCCCCGTGTGTGTGTGAATAGTCTTTCCTTTTCAATCTCCCATTCATAAGTCAACGTATGGTAATCCTAAGATTCATTTGGCATCTTCAAACTCAATCTATTACACCACTCTCCACTAATGTAGCAAATTCAGCAATAAAGATCAAATAGGTCTTAATTTAGTTGTAATGTAGGCCAAGGCTAAGGTAGGAAAAATATAGATAAAAAGTAGGCTCAAAACTTAGTCCTAGTCTGCCATGAACTTCAACCCAATGCCATCATTTTTCTCATTTCTTTTCACAACTCAAGGAGCATAAATATTTACACCATGCTTCAGTAATAAGTGCAGCATATAACCACAATCAATATATAGCATTTGACCACAGAGAAGCATAATATGTATTTCCTTTTGTTCTTTTTGTTCTCTCTTTTTTTTTGTTTTTTTTTTCACCCTGAGTCAAAATGCTGCAGCATTACCAATGCTGCGGCAATGTTAATGTTGCAGCATTCCTTCACACCCTTTTTTTGCATAAAGATGGTTCTTTCATTTTTCACACAGATTTTTTTTTTAAAAAAAACAACATATCCTCAATACTTAAAGCATTCATAACATAATTTCATAAAACAATTAACTACCACCGATCCAGTAAAAATGATACTGTTGCAGCAACACCAATGCTGCGGCAATGACAATGCTGCAGCAATTCTACAACATTTCTATGCTCTGTAATGCAGCATTCTCCGCATACCCCCAAACTTATGTTCAGCAGTGTTCATAGCAGACTAAGGTCAAGTTTAGGGAAAACAAAGAATGGATTCATGCAAAACATTTAGGATAAGTGGCTATTAAATAAGGGTGTCAAGAAATTAGGCCTAAGCTCAACTTGGTTTAACTAAGGAAATAAAATGCATTAGGGCAAGCTAGAAAGGCTCAAACGATTCAAGAACATGCATTAATCATTTCTATATTACCAAATCTACTAGGATTTCGCCTCAAGGGATATAACAAATGAGTCTAAAGATTCTGAACCTTCATACCAAAGCTAACTCTTGTTATAAACATGATATCTCCAAGTAAGACTATGTGCACAAATTTTGGTGGGAGCAAAAATTTTCACTTAAATCTAGATAATATCAACATATTCTAAGTACTAAAGGCTCACTACCATACAAGAGTTATGAAATCATATCAACATGAATTATCATCATAAATAATCTTCCCAAATTTACATAATCCTGCTAAAATGATTTACTAGAGTATGATCATGCTAGAGAGATTTAATAGATAATGCAGGAGCAATAACACATTCATTCAACTCATTCACAAAAAAACCACAGCAATAAACATATTCATTCACTTTAATAACAAGAAATGCTCTTGAACTGGCAAAAGGACATCCTCCCCCAAACTGAAGAGGAGCAATGTCCTCATTGCTGTAGCAACAGGGGGAAAACATGTCATTGGACTGATCATAAAAAGGGAAAAACTAGTTCAACACGAAGCACTGTAAATGAACGGAGATAAAAACATAACAGTACAAATAAAGTCAGCGGGAAGTACAGAAAAATAGGATAGAAACCACTCCCATAAGATCAGGAGAGCTCATCATTCATCGTTGCCGTCATCCTCCATGTTCTGAGGAGTGTTCACGGAAGGGTCCGGATCAATTCTTTGGTTACACAAACTCTCCCAATTTAGTCTTCTTATGACTGCTAGGGTAGCCGAGGGCAGTGGGTATGGTTCCTCGCCAGTTAAAATGAACTCCAAATCAGCTAGTAAGGCCCGCTCGCTGTACAATTCCTCATATCTTGTTTCAGCATCAAGGGAAGCAAATTTTTCCATAATAACAATCTTTCGTGCAACCTGTTTGATCTTTGGCATCTTTACATTATTCGAACATAAAATATATAAATGCAATGTAGGAGCATGTCAAGAAAATGTAACACAACAACATTAGTGGCACATAAGTTCTCAATTCTCGGGTGAGAAGAAAGCAAATACAAATTTACCAACAATTCAGGCGGCATTGTTACTAAGTAAAAAACATGAAGACCATTAAGACATGAAATTCATTTTGAATCATAACCACCCTTCTGCCCAACACAATAAACCGAGATACACATCAACTGGCAGATCTGTCATTTCTACAAGCATGCTCACACACAAGAACTCAAGTATAACTAGAACCCTAAATATAGCCAATACAATCCTCTATCCCTTGGTAATGCAAAAATTGTACTCCATAAATTCTATACATGCTTCTCAAGGAATGTATACTCACATTAAGATAAGAGAAATGAACCAGAAATTCTTTTTTTCTTGCA
>JAPHNG010000485.1:0-11068 GCA_027405835.1 Asclepias syriaca
CTCTGTAGGCGAGACTAAGTAAAGGGTGATTTCTTTATGGCATCAGTCCCCATACCCCTCTCTTATATGTTTTATTGCTTTGTCCTAAACATCAATTATGAATATCAGATTATGATTTTATGAATAGTTGTTTTGTATGTTGAAGTTATTATGTTTTTCCGGAAATAGCCACCTGCTAAATAATCATTATGTCTGCATGTCTAATGTAGTTTCTTTTAAACTAAAATAGGGTTATAGACAATTCCTAACCACGGTCTATTCATAACCTGTTTAGTTTAACAGGCATCAATTAGTATTGGTGTCTGCCATACTAGATAAAAAACATGCTGAACACCTGGCTTGTTAGAGTAGTCTAGGTAGGCTGAGTAGAGCGTTATGCCAGCGATTACGAGCCTTCAGAGTGATCCCCGAAAGTGACATAGGGCTTTCATAACTGTCTTTGTTCGTACCGTGAGTAGGGCCGTTTACCTTAATGATAGGGGGCGGTAGCATAGAGACTCAGATGTGGTACACCTTTAGACACAGAACATAGTTGCATTCCAGGCTAAGATATATCTAAAACACTCGAATATAGGTCAATCAACATATAGGAACAGTATAACATAGAATCAGAACTTATCTTTAAAACACTTCTAGGGTTAATTAGACTTGAACCTAGTGGAGAATGGATCACCCTCTCATCAAAGTATTTGATGAAGATTGCATAACTGGATCATAAGATAAGAGTTAGGATAAGAGGCTAGTTACTACTAAGCCGTTGCCACTTCCCTGGGAGTACGATAATTAACTTAGTAAAATCGTAGATACTTTCCAATAGACTAGCTACACGATAGGTACTCTGCCTTAGATTCTGGCTGATTAAGTGACACCATAAGACTAAACGTGACAATTAGTCAATCACAGTCCTTAATTAATCATAATCGACATAGGGTAAAATAACACCTATTTAGTACGTCAACCGGAATCGCATCAGATTTTTGGCGCCGTTGCCGGGGAAATATCATAATGAATTTAGGATTCCTGATCAAAATTCTAGAGACTTATGATAGGTAACGGTAGTAATCTAGACCTTAGACCCAACACTTGTTTTATACTAGTTAGACAATCAGTTTCCGAAATATAGGATTATCATAACTAATTAATTTTAGATATTATCTGGAATTAAGACATTTAGGATAATCAAATTTTAGAAAATCATTCTAAAACCATATTAAGGGAATTTAATTGCTTTCAAAATATTAAAAATCCGAAAAAATTGTACTTTTTCTTGTTTAAATGGTAAGTTATTCTCTTTTCCCTATCCTTTGTGTTTTCTTGTGAATAGTTGTTTTGTTTTGTTTTCTCTTTCTTCCAAGTTTTTCTTTAGTTTTCACTCTCCCTGTAACCTCACTAACCAGTTTGCTCAGGCTAAAACGTGTTCTTCTCTGTAGTTGCATGACTCGATCTTCAGAAGCTAACCTTGAAACACCAGTTGAAAATCCTGAACGAATCATTCGCACAGCTAATAGGCGAAGAACAGAAATGGCTGCTGAAAGACCTACCCTTGAATCCTACATCCAGCCACAGACGATCCCAGTCTCATCTGCCATCCGAATCCCTGGTAACCCTCGCTATGATCTGAAACCGAATGTGATCCAGCTGATTATAAATCGAGTTCAGTTTGGAGGAACTGCAGCCGAGAATCCGCTGGAACACCTATCTGATTTCTCTTCTCTCTGCGAAGGCCTCAAGGGAGATCATACTCAACCTATTTCCCTACTCACTTAGGGACAGAGCTAAGAGATGGTTGGCCCAGCTACCTACTAACTCCATCACCTCATGGGACGAGTTAAGCAAAGCCTTCCTAGAAGAGTACTACTCTGCAGCAAGAGTCCTAGAATATCGAAGGGCTCTGTCTAGTTTCACTCAAGCTGCTGATGAGACAGTGATCGAAGCTTGGGACAGATTTAAGGAGCTACTCAGGCTCTGCCCCCAACATGGACTTACCGAGGCATTACTGATTCAGCAATTTTACGGGGGTATGTCAGACATGGGTAAACAAATTCTCGATGGACTCAATCCTCAGAGCGGTTTCAATGGAATGAGTGATGTAGATGCTAGAAACGCTCTGGAGAGACTCTACAGGAACAGCAAGAATTGGCGCACAAGTGGCCGAGCTAAGAAGCAACCAGTAAATGCGGTCGTTGCCTCCACTGATGATCAATTTGAGGCACTGAAGGCCAGCATTACTAATCAGCTGAATGCTTTCCAACAAGGGAAAAGCATTCAGTCAGTATACCAAGTCTGCGAGTTTTGCCAAGGACCACATTTCAGTGGGGATTGTTATGGTAATGGGATATTAACTGTCCCAGAAGAGATGGAACAAGTGGACGCAGTAAATTCTGCTCCTATAGGAAATACCTACAATCCCACTTGGAAGAACCATCCGGGATTTAGGAGAGAAACAATCCCGGGGCTACTAACTTCCAGAAAAGAGTACCTCAGCAGCTGCCATATCCGCAGAATCAGCAAGTTGCTCTGCCTGCACCAAGGAACTACATCGTTCCAGCTGATCCCATGCAAGAATTTAGAGACATGCTGAAGAGCATTTCCGACTCCAACAAGGAAATGATAGAGTCCAACAGAAAGATTCAGGAAGCTCACGCAGAAAGAATCCAGCAGAACGAGAATAGACAGAAGCAGACCGAGCAAACAATCAGAAACACACAAGCTGCTATACAAACTTTAGAGAGGCAGATGGGTCAACTATCCACCCATTTCTCTCACAGGTCCCAGGGAACGCTACCAAGCAACACTGAGACCAACCCTCAAACTGAATGCAAGACCATCACTCTAAGATCTGGTAAAATTCTATCTCCATCTCCACCCAAACCATCTGACCCTCCTATTCTTGTGCAGGAACCAGAAGAAGGCTCCAAGGACCCAACGCCGACGGAGGTCGAAATCGAAGTAGCAAGGAAAGGGAAGACGGAGTTTATTCCTGAGTACCGGCCAAAAGTACCTTACCCTGCCAGACTTATGCACAATAAAGATAAGGAGCAATTTGAAAAGTTTCTTAGGAATTTTAGTCAGATTCATGTTAATTTACCTTTACTTGATGTTATTTCTGAAATGCCAAAGTATGCTAAGTTTTTAAAAGAAGTTGTTAGTAATAAAAAGAAAATTTGACATGGACAAGGTGGTTCTTAATGAAGAATGTTCGGCGGTTCTGTTGAATAAACTACCGTCTAAACAGAAAGATCCTGGTTGTTTTACCTTGCCATGTACAATTGGAAATATTACTAACATGCATGCATTAGCAGACTTAGGAGCTAGTATTAATCTTATGCCATCTAGTTTATTTGATAAATTAGGATTGCATGATTTGAAAACGACTAGGATGTGCATACAACTTGCAGACAGGACAGTCAAAATCCCCAAGGGAATAATTGAAGACCTCTTAGTAAAGGTCGGAAAATTTGTATTTCCTGTGGATTTCGTTGTCATGGACATGAATGGGGAAGGAGGAGTGCCCCTGATCCTAGGTCGACCATTTCTAGCCACCTCAAAAGCATTAATAGACGTCAGTAATGGTCAAATCAAGTTAAGGGTAGGAAATGATGACATCACTTTTGATCTAAATGAAACCCTTAGGTATCCCATGCATTTAGATGATACTTGTTTTTGTGTGGATGCCATGGAACACTTGATTGCAATTAACGTGACAGACCTATGCTCAAACTATCAAATTCTAAGTGAGGACTCCCTAGAATTAGAGGAGTCTGAACTTAGCTCTTCTGAAAATGAAATTACTTCTGATAGTTTCACTGAGATAGGTGATGATGAGATGAAGAAAGAGCGAACCTCGTTTGAAGATCCACCAGACTTGGAACTGAAGGAACTACCCACTCATCTGTGCTACGAATTCCTAGATGACAACAAGAAACTTCCCATTATTCTTGCAGCTGATCTGACTGCAGAACAAAGGAAGCTGACTGTGGACATGTGCAGAAAGCATAGAAGAGCCTTTGCCTACAAAATTGCGGATATCCCAGGTATTAATCCAAGCTTTTGTTCGCATAAGATTCTTCTAGAAAATGAGTATAAGCCATGTGTGCAACCTCAAAGGAGGTTGAATCCTAATGTGTGTGATGTTGTTAAGAAAGAAGTCATTAAACTGTTAGATGCAGGACTTATCTACCCTATCTCGGATAGTGAGTGGGTAAGCCCGGTGCAGGTAGTACCTAAGAAAGGCGGTATAACAGTTGTTAGGAATGAGCATAATGAACTAATCCCTACAAGAACTGTAACTGGTCATCGTGTATGCATAGACTATAGAAAATTAAATACGGCCACACGAAAAGATCACTTTCCCCTTCCTTTTATTGACCAAATGTTAGAAAGATTATCTGGACATATGTTTTATTGCTTTCTTGATGGGTTTTCTGGTTATTTTCAAATTCCTATTTCCCCTGAGGACCAGCATAAAACTACATTCACATGCCCTTTCGGAACATTTGCATATAGAAGGATGCCTTTTGGTTTGTGTAATGCACCTGCTACATTTCAACGTTGTATGACTGCTATCTTTGAGGACATGTTAGGAAAATCTATGGAAGTATTTATGGATGACTTTTCTGTTTTTGGAAATTCATTTGAGGTTTGTCTAAAGAACTTGGAGTTAATGTTGAAACGTTGTATAAAATCTAACCTGGTTTTAAATTGGGAAAAATGCCACTTCATGGTAAAAGAGGGAATGTTTTAGGACATAAGATCTCACACCTAGGTATGGAAGTAGATAAGGCAAAAATTGAAGTAATTTCAAAACTACCTCCTCCCAAAAATGTGAGAGCCGTTAGGAGTTTTTTGGGACACGCTGGCTTTTATCGTAGGTTCATAAAAGATTTTTCATTAATAGCCAGGCCGTTGACCAATTTACTCGGAAAAGATGTTCCATTTATCTTTGATGAGAAATGTCTAAAAGCTTTTAATAGACTTAAGGAACTCTTAACTACTGCACCTATCATGACATCACCTGATTGGAGTCTACCTTTTGAGCTTATGTGTGATGCTAGTGACTATGCAGTAGGAGTAGTTTTAGGACAAAGACATGATAAGAAGTTTCATGTAATATATTATGCTAGTAAAACCTTAACTGATGCTCAGGAAAATTACACTACGACAGAAAAGGAATTATTAGCAGTAGTATATGCATTTGATAAGTTTCGATCCTATCTAGTCCTGTCTAAAACTATTGTTTATACTGATCATTCGGCACTAAAATACTTGTTTAATAAAACCGACGCAAAACCAAGATTGATTAGATGGGTTTTATTGCTTCAAGAATTTGACATAGAAATCCGGGATAAGAAAGGGGCAGAAAACTTAGCCGCAGACCATTTGTCTAGGTTAGAAAATCCGACCCTAGAAGCCATTGATGAAACAATCATATCTGATAAATTTCCGGATGAGAATCTATGTGCATTATTTGCTAGTTTCTCACCCCCTTGGTTTGCAGATATAGCAAATTACTTGGCAGCCCGGACTCTCCCTAGTGATATCACTGCTCAACAAAGAAGAAAATTCTTTGCTGACCTGAAATATTACTATTGGGAAGATCCTTTTCTATTTAAAATATGTGCAGATCAGATGATCAGAAGATGTGTATCTCAAGAAGAGGGTTTCCGAATTCTGGAACACTGTCACTGCGGACCAACAGGCGGTCACTTAGCTAACTAATACGGCCCGAAAAGTATTAGAAGCAGGCTTTTACTGGCCCACCATATTCAAAGACGCCGCAGCATTTACAGGATCGTGCGATGCCTGTCAGAAAGCGGGAACCATATCTTCTCGAGATAATCTACCCCAACAGGTAATTCAAAGTGTAGAAATATTTGACATATGGGGTATAGATTTCATGGGTCCGTTTCCTTCCTCTTTTGGTATGAAGTACATCTTAGTAGCTGTAGAATATTTTTCAAAATGGCCTGAGGCACAGGCCCTACCTACTAATGATGCTCGAGCCGTATGCAGATTCCTTAAGCAGATTTTCGCCAGGTTTGGATGTCCAAAAGCCCTAATCAGTGATCGAGGTACGCACTTCTGCAACTCTCAATTGCAGAAAGTACTCCAGCATTACGGAATTCAGCATCGCATTTCCACAGCCTACCATCCTCAAACCAACGGGCAGGCTGAGGTAACCAATAGGGGAATAAAGAGAATCCTAGAAAAGACCGTGGGTGTTAACCGTAAGGATTGGTCCAATAAACTGGAGGATGCATTATGGGCCTTCCGTACAGCGTACAAGACCACTACGGGGTTCTCACCCTATCGACTAGTCTACGGAAAAGCATGCCACCTTCCGGTTGAACTTGAACATAAAGCTTACTGGGCAGTACGAAAATGCAATCTCGACGATAACTTGACTAAGGAACACCGGATTTTACAGCTCAACGAATTGGATGAGTGGAGGCTCAAAGCATATGAGAACTCACATCAGTTCAAAATGACAAGTAAACTCCGGCATGACAGACGACTCAGAGCCCAGAAAAATTTTGAACCAGGTGATAAGGTATTGTTATACAACTCACGTTTAAAATTTTTCCCAGGAAAGCTGCGTAGCTATTGGTCAGGACCGTTCACAATCAAGGAAGTATCACCTTTCGGAGCATGTGACATCATGGATTCTGACGGTATTGTTCAAAAAGTAAACGGACAACGCCTAAAGATTTACAGAGAGCCGTTTGACTCGTCCGAGCAGATTGTGGACTTCACAGACTAAGGGAGTATCTCTTTCATTTTATTTCTTGTTTTGTTATTTCTATGTTCCTTCTTACCCGTAGTTAGATGAATAAGTGTGGGGTAAGAATTTTTTTTGTGTTTTATTTCTTGTTTTCAAATAAGTGTGGGGTAATTAGCTATGCATGAACACTGAGGACAGTGCCAACTTAAGTGTGGGGTAGCAGTGCACGGTGCACTGTAGCAGTTTGAAGAGTTTGAAAAATTTCGCATGCTTTTGCTTGTTTTCCCTGTATTTTCACACCCTTCCAAAATTTTTCAAAATTTTTCCGTCTTTCAGACTTCTAAATGCAGTATGCTTGGTTAAACAAATTGCTTATGTCTATGATATGTAGGTAGTATGTTATGGTTAGTAGGAGATATTGATAGCTATCTTGGACTAATTGATTAGGAATAGGGAATTCCTGATAACTGAGCACAACCTTGTCTGGATTAGAGACCTCAACCAATTGCCTATTCGAGACTTAACTAGATAAAATTAGACCAGTTGTGGATATATTGGCAGTTAGAATGACTAGATGAGACTCTGAGCTAAAAGTGAAAGAAATTAAGGAAGTTAATTACAATAGGGTAGTTTGCCAGCGGCCTTCGCTACTCGAGCACCACTCCTTCGGGGAACTTAAAGCCTGATGCCCTAAGGTCGTGTAGATCTGGGAGTCATCGGAGTGGGACTCGCTACATGGGTAGTTGAAGTTGACGTGTTCTAAGCAAACTCGAAATACCCTGAATCTATAAAGAAAATAACTAAGTGCTAAAACATTAAAAATCTGATCACCAAAGCTCAGAACTCAGAGTTATCTGTTGTCAGTATGTCTAGCGATAGGTCGAAGTATTATCTGGTAGCAGTTAAGATAAGAGTTCATTGTGTTGACTATCTGGTCTAGACTAGTACCACACTACACATCAGGAAGACCCTGTGACTAAGAAAAAAGTCCAACCTAGTTGTTGATTTATTTTCTGCCTGATCATAACAAACTACTAGAACATGTGAGACCTTGTCATAGCAACCTAACCAATCAGACCTGTGTTAAGAATTGTCTGAAGAATTTTTGGAATAAAAACATGATTAGGAATTTAAGTGACTGCACTACGGTTTAAAATCACTAACTCCATGTAGACTTTGCTTGAGGACAAGCAAAAAGCTAAGTGTGGGGTTATCTGATACGCGAAAATCGTATCACATTTTTAGCATGTTTTTATATATGTTTTAATGTGAAATTGAGAGTAAATTGACATTAATTGTTTACTATTTACTTGATTTCACGGTTTTTATGATTTGGAAGTGTCAGGTGAAAGTAGACGAAAACAGCAAATTCTGGGGCAAAAACGCAATTTTTGGAAATGTTGACCCGGTCAAAGGTCCGGGACGGGCGTCCCGACCCGGTCAAACCGCCAGGACGGGCGTCCTGAACCGGGACGGGCGTCCCGAACCTGGTCAACGAATCAGGACGGGCGTCCCGAACTGGGACGGGCGTCCCGAGCCGCCAGAAGCTGTCCCACATCGAATTTTTCAGAATTTTTCACTCCGGGAAGCTGCTATAAATACCCCAGGCCTCCAACAGTTGAATTCATCCCTCTCCACTCGATCAAAGTCATTAAGTGGTTTCCAGTGTACAATTTTCCAGTACACAACTCACTCAGAGACTCAGATCTCAGTTTTCTTTCTTATTAGTGTTTTGTTTTAGTTTCTGAGAAATAGTCTCAGATCTTAGGTTTCTATAGATAGGTTCGTTTCCGGTATTCATAGAATACCCGGGGTTTCATTAGGAGACCCTAAGAGAGCTCTAGGCGTTCGAAGAGTCAGTCCATAGGGCTAGGCTTAAGCCCAGGACGTAAGGTAAAGTCTAGCTACTAGGCTGAGGAAGCGTCCTCCGAAGGTTCTGGCGAGCAGAGTCAGGGCGGGCAATACGACGTATACAGTAGTACGCTCTCTAGGCGAGACTAAGTAAAGGGTGATTTCTTTATGGCATCAGTCCCCATACCCCTCTCTTATATGTTTTATTGCTTTGTCCTAAACATCAATTATGAATATCAGATTATGATTTTATGAATAGTTGTTTTGTATGTTGAAGTTATTATGTTTTTCCGGAAATAGCCACTGCTAAATAATCATTATGTCTGCATGTCTAATGTAGTTTCTTTTAAACTAAAATAGGGTTATAGACAATTCCTAACCACGGTCTATTCATAACCTGTTTAGTTTAACAGGCATCAATTAGTATTGGTGTCTGCCATACTAGATAAAATAACATGCTGAACACCTGGCTTGTTAGAGTAGTCTAGGTAGGCTGGGTAGAGCGTTATGCCAGCGATTACGAGCCTTCAGAGTGATCCCCGAAAGTGACATAGGGCTTTCATAACTGTCTTTGTTCGAACCGTGAGTAGGGCCGTTTACCTTAATGATAGGGGGCGGTAGCATAGAGACTCAGATGTGGTACACCTTTAGACACAGAACATAGTTGCATTCCAGGCTAAGATATATCTAAAACACTCGAATATAGGTCAATCAACATATAGGAACAGTATAACATAGAATCAGAACTTATCTTTAAAACACTTCTAGGGTTAATTAGACTTGAACCTAGTGGAGATTGGATCACCCTCTCATCAAAGTATTTGATGAAGATTGCATAACTGGATCATAAGATAAGAGTTAGGATAAGAGGCTAGTTACTACTAAGCCGTTGCCACTTCCCTGGGAGTACGATAATTAACTTAGTAAAATCGTAGATACTTTCCAATAGACTAGCTACACGATAGGTACTCTGCCTTAGATTTTGGCTGATTAAGTGACACCATAAGACTAAACGTGACAATTAGTCAATCACAGTCCTTAATTAATCATAATCGACATAGGGTAAAATAACACCTATTTAGTACGTCAACCGGAATCGCATCATCGGGACGCCCGTCCCGGACCTTTGACCGAGTCAACATTTCCAAAAATTGCGTTTTTGCCCCAAAATTTGCTGTTTTCGTCTACTTTGCACCTAACACTTCCAAAATCATAAAAACTGTGAAATTAAGTGAATAATGCACAATCAAGATCAAATTGCCCTTGATTTCACCCAAATTCATACGTAAAAACATGCTAAAAAGGTGATACGATTTTCGCGTATCAGATAACCCCACACTTAGCCTTTTGCTTGTCCTCAAGCAAAGTCTACCTGAAGTTACTTAAATTCCTAGTCATGTTTTATTCCAAAAATTCTTCAGACAAGTCTTAATACAGGTCTGTCTGGTTAGGTTGCTATGACAAGGTCTCAGATGTTTTTAGTAGCTTGTTATGATCAGGCAGAAAACAAATCAACAACTAGGTTGGACTTTTTTCTTAGTCATAGGGTCTTCCTGATGTGTAGTGTGTGTACTAGTCTAGACCAGATAGTCAACACAATGTACTCTCATCTTAACTACTACCATATAACACTTTGACCTATCGCTAGACATATTAACAACAGACAACTTTTTGAGTTCTGAGCTTTGGTGAACAGATTTTTAATGTTTTAGCACTTAGTTATTTTCTTTATAGATTTAGGGTATTTTGAGTCTGCTTAGAACACGTCAACTTCAACTACCCATGTAGCGAGTCCCACTCCGATGACTCCCAGATCTACACGACCTTAGGGCATCAGGCTTTAAATTCCCCGAAGGACTGGTGCTCGAGTAGCGAAGGCCGCTGGCAAACTACCCTTATTTGATTAACTATCTTTTGTTTCCTTTCACTTTTAGCTCAGAGCCTCATCCAGTTATTCTAATTGTCAAAACATCCACAACTGGTCTAATTTCATCTAGTTCAGTCTTGAAAAGGTAATTGGTTGAGGTCTCTAATCCAGACAAAGCTGTGCTCAGTTATCAGGAATTCCCTATTCCTAATCAATTAGTCCAAGATAGCTATCAACTATCTCCTACTAACCATAGCATACTACCTACATATCATAGACATCAGCAATTGTTTAACCAATCATACTGCATTTAGAAGTCTGAAAGACGGAAAAAGTTTGAAAATTTTTTGGAAGGGTGTGAAAATACGGGGAAAACAAGCAAAAGCATAAAAAACTGCTACAGTGCACCGTGCACTGCTACCCCACACTTAAGGCTGGCACTGTCCTCAGTGTTCATGCATATCTAGCTAAACCCCACACTTATTTGAAAATAAGAAATAAAACAGAAAAGAGTCTTACCCCACACTTATTTGAAAATAAGAAGTAAAACAGAAAAGAAAGGATTCTGTATTGGTAAGTAAGACATAAAATAATGCAAATAATTCTGTATTTCATATAAATCAATTTTT
>JAPHNG010000486.1:0-12432 GCA_027405835.1 Asclepias syriaca
GTGAATTCTGCTCCTATAGGAAATACCTACAATCCCACTTGGAAGAACCATCCGGGTTTTAGCTGGAGAAACAATTCCAGGACTATGAACTTCCAGAAAAGGGTGCCTCAGCAACTGCCATATCCGCAGAACCAGCAAGTTGCTCTGCCTGCACTTAGGAACTACATCGTTCCAATGACCCCATGCAAGAATTCAGAGACATGCTGAAAAGCATTGCCGACTCTAACAAGGAAATGATAGAGTCTAACAGAAAGGTCCAGGAAGCTCACACAGAAAGAATCCAGCAGAACGAGAACAGACAGAAGCAGACCGAACAAACAATCAGAAACACACAAGCTACTATACAAACTTTAGAGAGATAAATGGGTCAGCTATCCACCCATTTCTCTCACAGGTCCCATGGAACGCTACCAAGCAACACTGAGACCAACCCTCAAAATGAATGCAAGACTATCACTCTAAGATCTGGCAAAATTCTATCTCCATCTCCACCCAAACCATCTGACCCTCCTATTCTTGTGCAAGAACCAGAAGAAGGCTCCAAGGACCCAACGCCGACGGATGTCGAAATCGAAGTAGCAAGGAAAGGGAAGACGAAGTTTATTCCTAAGTACCGGCCAAAAGTACCTTACCCTGCCAGACTTATGCACAATAAAGATAAGGAGCAATTTGAAAATTTTCTTAAGAACTTTAGTCAGATTCATGTTAATTTGCCTTTACTTAATGTTATTTCTGAAATGCCAAAGTATGCTAAGTTTTTAAAAGAAGTTGTTAGTAATAAAAGAAAATTTGACATGGACAAGGTGGTTCTTAATGAAGAATGTTCGGCGGTTTTGTTGAATAAACTACCGTCTAAACAGAAAGATCCTGGTTGTTTTACCTTGCCATGTACAATTGGAAATATTACTAACATGCATGCATTAGCAGACTTAGGAGCTAGTATTAATCTTATGCCATCTAGTTTATTTGATAAATTAGAATTGCATGATTTAAAAACGACTAGGATGTTCATACAACTTGCAGATAGGACAGTCAAAAAATCCCCAAAGGAATAATTGAAGATCTCTTAGTAAAGGTCAGAAAATTTGTGTTCCCTGTGGATTTTGTTGTCATGGATATGAATGGGGAAGGACGAGTGCCCCTGATCCTAGGTCGACCATTTCTAGCTACCTCAAAAGCATTAATAGATGTCAGTAATGGTCAAATCAAGTTAAGGGTACGAAATGATGACATCACTTTTGATCTAAATGAGAC
Organism: Asclepias syriaca; assembly: GCA_027405835.1. Classification (NCBI taxonomy): domain Eukaryota; kingdom Viridiplantae; phylum Streptophyta; class Magnoliopsida; order Gentianales; family Apocynaceae; genus Asclepias; species Asclepias syriaca. Next base: position 1,255 of record JAPHNG010000486.1, read on the forward strand.
CCTTAGGTATCCCATGCATTTAGATGATACTTGTTTTTGTGTGGATGCCATGGAACACTTGATTACAATTAACGTGACTGATGCAGTTCTGATTGGTATGCTAAAAGATAGGCTTTATTTACCTATGTCGATTATGAGTAATTAAGGACTGAGTCTTACTAATTGTCACTTAGCATTCAATTATTGTCACTTAATCAACCAGAACCTAAGGCATAGTACCTATCGTGTAGCTAGTATGTTGGAAAGTATCTACGATTTTATTAAGTTAAGCAGGTGGCTATTTCCGGAAAAACATAACAACGTCAACATACAAAACAAATATTCATAAAATCGTAATCTCATATTCATAATACATCTTTAGAACAACACAATAACAACATATAAGAGAGGGACATGGGGACTGATGCCATAAAGAAATCACCCTTTACGTAGTCTCGCCGACGGAGAGTACTGCTGTATATGTCGTATTGCTCGCCCTGACTTTGCTCGCCAGAACCTTCGGAGGACGCTTCCTCAGCCTAGTAACTGGGTTTTACCTTTATACCCAGCTTAAGCTCAGCCCTGTGGACTGACTCTTTGAACACCTAGAGCCCTCTTAGGATCTCCTAACGAAATCCCGGGTATTCTATGAATACCAGAAACGAACTTATCTATAGAAGCCTAAGATCTTAGACTATTTCTCAGAAACTAAAACAAAACACTAATAAGAAAGAAAACTGAGATCCGAGTCTCTGAGTGAGTTGTGTACTAGAGAAGTGTACATTGGAAACCACTTAATGACTCAGATCGAGTGGAGAGGAATGATTTCAACTCCTGGAGGCCTGGGGTATTTATAGCAGCTTCCCGGGGTGATTTTTCATCAAAATTTCGATGTGGGACTGGATCTGGGGGTTCAGGACGCCCGTCCCGAATTGGGACGCCCGTCTCGAGTCCTGGACGCCCGTCCCAGATTTTGGACGCCCGTCCTGACCCTTTGACCAAGTCAATATTTCCAAAATTTGCGTTTTTGCCCCAAAATTTGCTGTTTTCGTCTACTTTTCACCTGACACTTTCAAAATCATAAAAACCGTGAAATTAAGTAAATAATAAACATTTAAGATCAATTTACTCTCAATTTCACCCTAAATCATATATAAAAGCATGCTAAAAAGGTGATACGATTTTCGCGTATCAGATAACCCCACACTTAGCTTTTTGCTTGTCCTCAAGCAAAGTCTACCTGAAGTTAGTGATTCTAAACCGTAGTGTCACTTAAATTCCTAGTCATGTTTTTATTCCAAAAATTCTTCAGACAAGTCTTAACACAAGTCTGACTGGTTAGGTTGCTATGACAAGTCTCAGATATTTTTAGTAGCTTGTTATTATCAGGCTGAAAACAAATCAACAACTAGGTTGAACTTTTTTCTTAGTCACAGGGTCTTCTTGATGTGTAGTGTGTGTACTAGTCTAGACCAGATAGTCAACACAATGTACTCTTGTCTTAACTACTACCAGATAACATTTCTACCCATCGCTAGACATATTAACAACAGACAACTTTTTGAGTTCTGAGCTTTGGTGATCAGATTTTTAATGTTTTAGCATTTAGTTATTTTCTTTATAGATTCAGGGTATTTTGAGTCTGCTTAGAACACGTCAACTTCAACTACCCATGTAGCGAGTCCCACTCCGATGACTCCCAGATCTACACGACCTTAGGGCATTAGGCTTTAAATTCCCCGAAGGAGTGGTGCTCGAGTAGCGAAGGTCGCTGGCAAACTACCCTTATTTGATTAACTTCCTTTTGTTTCTTTTCTCTTTTAGCTTAGAGTCTCATCTAGTCATTCTAACTGCTAATATATCCACAACTGGTCTAATTTTATCTAGTTAAGTCTCAAACAGGCAATTGACTGAGGTCTCTAATCCAGACAAAGTTGTGCTCAGTTATAAGGAATTCCCTATTCCTAATCAATTAGTTCAGCAATAGTCATCAATTATCTCCTACTAACCATAACATACTACCTACATATCATTGACATAAGCAATTGTTTAACCAAGCATACTGCATTTAGAAGTCTGAAAGACGGAAAAAGTTTGAAGAATTTTGAAAAACAATTTTTGAAGGGTGTGAAAATATGGGGAAAACAAGCAAAAGCATGCAAAAAATTTTGCAAACTGCTATAGTGCACCGTGCACTGCTACCCCACACTTAATTCTGGCACTTTCCTCAGTGTTCATGCATATCTAATTACCCCACACTCATTTGAAAACAAGAAATAAAACACAAAGAAAAGATTCTTACCCACACTATGGGTGAGAAAGACATAAAAAAATAAAACAAAATCATGCAAACAATTCTGTATGTCATATAAATCAACTTTGTACATAGATTCATACGTCATACAGCTCAGACATGTTTATACACATAGAACAAGAAAAACAAAAGCAAAAGAAAGGAAAGGAAAGAAGGAGAGAGAGACTAAGAACCCGACGGGTCGTCGTCCAGTGGACCTACGTCTGCTGTAAAGTCAAACTCGAAGTTTTCCGCCAGTCAGGAAGTATGCTGATGTATCTCCTCAATCCTGCTAGTGTTCATGGCGATCCTGTCATCCATCATCGCCAGCCGTCTGTCAATCCTGTCCATGTCTCGACTGTATCTGGCCGATAGTTCTGCCAATCCGTGCGACATGTGTCGTTCGAAGGAAGTACGGGGCACGAACGTCTCGGACGGAGGGATATGCGCTGGAAACGCTTCCGATGCCGATGCCTGTCTTGGCTGCTCTGTGTGGATGGTGTAGCGGCCATTCGCATCCCGGACAACCATTCCCATGTTCCGTAGAATGGTAAGATCAGTGGGAACGGTGGTCGGGGCGACCAGGGTCAGCTCCGAGCCCTCTATGTCCAACTCCAGGTAGCGAGCTAGCCTGGTGATGTACGGTCCGAGCCCCAGACACTATTTCCTGGTGTCTGTAGCGAATCCTCGCATGACGACCGCGATGAGTCTAGCCATCTCTACCGTAGATCCCATGTGCATGTTGGCCAGAAGGAATGTCTCCATCTGGGTGACAGTTCCGGGAGCCGTCCATCGTCCTGACAATGTATGTGTAATGATAGCGTGCAGGTAACGAAGAGTAGGATAAATACCTGTGGCTTTTGCAAAGCCATGCTAGTATGGGACACCCGTCATGCAGATCTGAGCCCAAGTAGTGGAGACGTCTGCAGACGTGAAGTCTCGAACTGCTGTGGTGTATGCGGGCGTATCCAGCTCATCTCTCTGCCAGATACCTAGGGCAACGCCGAACTCGTCCATGCTCATCGACCGATCTATTCCGCCCAAGCGGAATTTGATCTGCTCCTGGTGGCATGTAAAAGATGTATAGAACTCACATACCAGCTCCATGTATGTGGGCTCTGTGACGATGAATACTCGACTGTAAGGTGGCACGTCGAGTATGTGTCTGACTTCTGGCTCTACTCCTAGCGTCTGTACTGCTGCCCAATCCAACGTTCTACCCGTCAGTATCGTACGCCCGATGTACCCAAGGCATCTTTCTTGGTATGCTGTGCTGGAGGGAAACAGCATAAAAGGGTGTGCCACTGAGGTAACTGTCATGGTAGATGTGGTACGAGCACGTTTGGGAGCCATTAAGAATGTACGAGAGAGTTTAGGTGGGAAGGAAATCTTTAAACTCAAATTCTGGAGGTGAATTTGAATTCAGAAGGATGAAATTAAGTTAGGGAAGGATTTTTTTGGCGGGAAAATCAAATTTTGGAGGGAAACTCGAATTTTTAAACTTTTGGAGAGTTTGCCAAAAATTTGTACAGAGAAGGTAGAGAGAAATATTTTTAGAGAGATGAATTTTTGGTTGTAGATTTGAGAGAAAATGAAAAAAAAATGAATTTTTATAGAAGGGGCGGCCTTCGGGACGCCCGTCCCGGGTTACTTCGGGACGCGTGCCAATTCCAAAAAATAATAATTTTTTTTCGTAATTCCCTGAAAACCTCAAGATACCAAAAATAATCATAATTTTTAACAAGTCTTCATGTTTATCCAATCAAATTCAGAAGCTGTTAAAAACTCTATGCAAAAATTCCTCAGTCTCTTTTTTTTCGAAAATCATGACTACCCTAATTTTATCCCAACTTAAATTCAGCAAGAATTTCAGAAAAACAAAAACTGAGTTTGTACAATTTAATTAGTGAAAAATAAACTGTATTTGCAAAACTTTTGTTTTTCATAGAAATTTGAAAATAAAATGTCTGAAGAAAATTGTTGAATATAAAGGACCCTTTAAAAAGTTTGAAAAATAGAAAAATATGGGTCAATTATTCAGGTTTAGTTCAAACGAATTATTTCCTGAGAATAAAAGTAAAAGAATCTTCCCTTTTTCAACGAAGGCCGCTGGCAAACTACCCTTATTTGATTAACTTTCTTTTGTTTCTTTTCCCTTTTAGCTCAGAGTCTCATCTAGTCATTCTAACTGCCAATATATCCACAACTGGTCTAATTTTATCTAGTTAAGTCTCGAAAAGGTAATTGGATGAGGTCTCTAATCCAGACAAAGTTGTGCTCAGTTATCAGGAATTCCCTATTCCTAATCAATTAGTTCAGCAGTAGTCATCAATTATCTCCTACTAACCATAACATACTACCTACATATCATAGACATAAGCAATTGTTTAACCAAGCATACTACATTTAGAAGTCTGAAAGACGGAAAATTTTGAAAAACTTTTGGAAGTGTGTGAAAATAAGGGGAAAACAAGCAAAAGCATGAAAAAAATTTTGCAAACTGCTACAGTGCACCGTGCACTGCTACCCCACACTTAATTCTGGCACTGTCCTCAGTGTTCATGCATATCTAATTACCCCACACTTATTTGAAAACAAGAAATAAAACAACAAAACACAAAGAATTCTTACCCCACACTTATTCAACTAACTACGGGTAAGAAAGAAAAAAAAACATAGAGTGCTGACAGAAATAACAAAACATGAAATAAAATGAAAGAGATACTCCCTTATTCTGACCAACAGCTACGCAGCTTTCCTGGGAAATATTTTAAACGTGAGTTGTACAATAATACCTTGTCTCCTGGTTCAAAATTTTTTTGGGCTTTGAGTCGTTTGTCATGCCGGAGTTTACTTGTCATCTTAAACTGATGTGAATTTTCATAGGCTTTGAGCCTCCACTCATCCAATTCGTTCAGTTGTAGAATCCGGTGTTCCTTAGTTAGGTTTTCTTTGAGATTGCATTTTTGTACTGCCCAGTAAGCTCTGTGTTCGAGTTCAACTGGAAGGTGGCATGCTATTCCATAGACAAGTCGATAAGGTGAGAATCCCATAGTGGTCTTGTATGCTGTACGGAAGGCCCATAATGCATCCTCTAGTTTATTGGCCCAATCCTTACGGTTAACACCCACAGTCTTTTCTAAGATTCTCTTTATTCCCCTATTGGTTACCTCAGCCTGCCCATTGGTTTGGGGGTGGTAGGCTGTGGAAACACGATGCTGAACTCCGTAATGATGAAGCACCTTTGCAATTGAGTTGCAGAAGTGCGTACCTCGATCACTGATAGGGCTTTCGGACATCCAAATCTGGCGAAAATCTGCTTAAGGAATCTGCATACGGCTCTAGAATCATTAGTAGGTAGGGCCTGTGCCTCAGGCCATTTTGAAAAATATTCTACAGCTACTATGATGTACTTCATACCAAAAGAGAGGAGGAAACGGACCCATGAAGTCTATACCCCATATGTCGAATATTTCTACACTTTGGATTACCTGTTGGGGTAGACTGTCTCGAGAAGATATGGTTCCCGCTTTCTGACAGGCATCGCACGATCCTGTAAATGTGCGGCGTTTGAATATGGTAGGCCAGTAAAAGCCCTTCTAATACTTTTCGGGCGGTATTAGCTAGCTAAGTGACCGCCTGTTGGTCCGCAGTGACAATGTTCCAGAATTTGGAAACCTTCTTCTTGAGATACACACCTTCTGATCATTGATCTGCACATATTCGAAATAGAAAAGGATCTTCCCAATAGTAATATTTCAGGTCAGCAAAGAACTTTTTTCTTTGTTGAGCAGTGATATCACTAGGGAGAGTCCGGGCTGCCAAGTAATTTGCTATATCTGCAAACCAAGGGGGTGAGAAAATAGCAAATAATGCACATAGATTCTCATCCGGAAATTTATCAGATATGATTGTTCATCAATGGCTTCTAGGGTCGGATTTTCTAGCCTAGACAGTGGTCTGCGGCTAAGTTTTCTGCCCCTTTCTTATCCCGAATTTCTATGTCAAATTCTTGAAGCAATAAAACCCATCTAATCAATCTTGGTTTTGCGTCGGTTTTATTGAACAGTATTTTATGCAGAATGATCAGTATAAACAATAGTTTTAGACAGGACTAGATAAGATCGAAACTTATCAAATGCATATACTACTGCTAATAATTCCTTTTCTGTCGTAGTGTAATTTTCCTGAGCATCAGTTAAGGTTTTACTAGCATAATATATTACATGAAATTTCTTATCATGTCTTTGTCCTAAAACTACTCCTACTGCATAGTCACTAGCATCACACATAAGCTCAAAAGGTAAACTCCAGTCGGGTGATGTCATGATAGGTGCAGTGGTTAAGAGTTCCTTAAGTCTATTAAAAGCTTTTAGACATTTCTCATCAAAGACAAATGGAACATCTTTTCCTAGTAAATTGGTCAACGGCCTGGCTATTAATGAAAAATATTTTATAAACCTACGATAAAAGCCAGCGTGTCCCAAAAAACTTCTAATGGCTCTCACATTTTTGGGAGGAGGTAGTCTCGAAATAACTTCAATTTTTGCCTTGTCTACTTCCATACCTAGGTGTGAGATCTTATGTCCTAAGACGATTCCCTCTTTTACCATGAAGTGGCATTTTTCCCAATTTAAAACCAGGTTAGATTTTATACAACGTTTCAACATTAACTCCAAGTTCTTTAGACAAACCTCAAATGAATTACCAAAAACAGAAAAGTCATCCATAAATACTTCCATAGATTTTCCTAACATGTCCTCAAAGATAGCAGTCATACAACGTTGAAATGTAGCAGGTGCATTACACAAACCAAAAGGCATCCTTCTATATGCAAATGTTCCAAAAGGACATGTGAAAGTAGTTTTATGCTGATCCTCAGGGGAAATAGGAATTTGAAAATAACCAGAAAACCCATCAAGAAAGCAATAAAACATATGTCCAGCTAATCTTTCTAACATTTGGTCAATAAAAGGAAGGGGGAAGTGGTCTTTTCGTGTGGCCGTATTTAGTTTTCTATAGTCTATGCATACACGATGACCAGTTACAGTTCTCGTAGGGATTAGTTCATTATGCTCATTCCTGACAACTGTTATACCGCCTTTCTTAGGTACTACCTGCACCGGGCATCTGAGATAGGGTAGATAAGTCCTGCATCTAACAGTTTAATGACTTCTTTCTTAACAACATCACACACATTAGGATTCAACCTCCTTTGAGGTTGCACACATGGCTTATACTCATTTTCTAGAAGAATCTTATGCGAACAAAAGCTTGGATTAATACCTGGAATGTCTGCAATTTTGTAGGCAAAGGCTCTTCTATACTTTCTGCACATGTCCACAGTCAACTTCCTTTGTTCTGCAGTCAGATCAGCTGCAAGAATAATGGGAAGTTTCTTGTTGTCATCTAGGAATTCGTAGCACAGATGAGTGGGCAGTTCCTTCAGTTCCAAGTCTGGTGGATCTTCAAACGAGGTTCGTTCTTTCTTCATCTCATCATCACCTATCTCAGTGAAACTATCAGAAGTAATTTCATTTTCAGAAGAGCTAAGTTCAGGTTCCTCTGATTCTAGGGAGTCCTCACTTAGAACTTGATAGTTTGAGCATAGGTCTATCACGTTAATTGCAATCAAGTGTTCCATGGCATCCACACAAAAACAAGTATCATCTAAATGCATGGGATACCTAAGGGTCTCATTTAGATCAAAAGTGATGTCATCATTTCCTACCCTTAACTTGATTTGACCATTACTGACGTCTATTAATGCTTTTGAGGTCGCTAGAAATGGTCGACCTAGGATCAGGGGCACTCCTCCTTCCCCATTCATATCCATAACAACAAAGTCCACAGGAAATACAAATTTTCCGACCTTTACTAAGAGATCTTCAATTATTCCCTTGGGGATTTTTACTGTCCTATCTGCAAGTTGTATGCACATCCTAGTCGTTTTAAAATCATGCAATCCTAATTTATCAAATAAACTAGATGGCATAAGATTAATACTAGCTCCTAAGTCTGCTAATGCATGCATGTTAGTAATATTTCCAATTGTACATGGCAAGGTAAAACAACCAGGATCTTTCTGTTTAGACGGTAGTTTATTCAATAGAACCGCCGAACATTTTTCATTAAGAACCACCTTGTCCATGTCAAATTTTCTTTTATTACTAACAACTTCTTTTAAAAACTTAGCATACTTTGGCATTTCAGAAATAACATCAAGTAAAGGTAAATTAACATGAATCTGACTAAAATTCTTTAAGGGAATTTCTCAAATTGCTCCTTATCTTTATTGTGCATAAGTCTGGCAGGGTAAGGTACTTTTGGTCGGTACTCAGGAATAAACTCCGTCTTCCCTTTCCTTGCTACTTCGATTTCGACATCCGTCGGCGTTGGGTCCTTGGAGCCTTCTTCTAGTTCCTGCACAAGAATAGGGGGGTCAGATGGTTTGATTGGAGATGGAGGTAGAATTTTACCAGATCTTAAAGTGATGGTCTTGCATTCAGTTTGAGGGTTAGTCTCAGTGTTGCTTGGTAGCGTTCCTTGAGACCTATGAGAGAAATGGGTGGATAGCTGACCCATTTGCCTCTCTAACGTTTGTATAGCAGCTTGTGTGTTTCTGATTGTTTGCTCGGTCTGCTTCTGTCTGTTCTCGTTCTGCTGGATTCTTTCTGCGTGAGCTTCCTGAATCTTTCTGTTGGACTCTATCATTTCCTTGTTGGAGTCGGAAATGCTCTTCAGCATGTCTCTAAATTCTTGCATGGGATCAGTTGGAACGATATAGTTCCTTGTACAGGCAGAGAGACTTGCTGGTTCTGCGGATATGGCAGTTGCTGAGGTACTCTTTTCTGGAAGATAGTAGTCCCAAAATTGTTTCTCCAGTTAAATCCCGGATGGTTCTTCCAAGTGGGATTGTAGGTATTTCCTATAGGAGCAGAGTTCACTGCGTCCACTTGTTCCATCTCCTCTGGAATAGTTAATATCCCATTACCATAACAATCCCCACTGAAATGTGGTCCTTGGCAAAATTCGCAGATTTGGTATACTGACTGAATGCTTTTCCCTTGTTGGAAGGCATTCAGCTGATTAGTAATGCTGGCCTTCAGTGCCTCAAATTGATCATCAGTGGAGGCAACAACAGCATTTACTGGTTGCTTCTTAGCTCAGCCACTTGTGCGCCAATTCTTGCTGTTCCTGTAGAGTCTCTCCAGAGCGTTTCTAGCATCTACATCACTCATTCCATTGAAACCGCTCTGGGGATTGAGTCCATCAAGAATTTGCTTACCCATGTCTGACATACCCCCGTAAAATTGCTGAATCAGCAATGCCTCGGTAAGTCCATGTTGGGGGTAGAGCCTGAGTAGCTCCTTGAATCTGTCCCAAGCTTCGATCACTGTCTCATCGGCAGCTTGAGTGAAACTAGACAGAGCCCTTCGATATTCTAGGACTCTTGCTGTAGAGTAGTACTCTTCTAGGAAGGCTTTGCTTAACTCGTCCCAAGAGGTGATGGAGTTAGTAGGTAGTTGGGCCAACCATCTCTTAGCTTTGTCCCTCAGTGAGTAGGGAAAAAGGTTGAGTTTAGTTACTTCTGCAGTATGATCTCCCTTGAGGCCTTCACAGAGAGAAGAGAAATCAGATAGGTGTTCCAACGGATTCTCGGCTGTAGTTCCTCCAAACTGAACCCGATTTATAATCAGTGATGCAATTCCGGTTGACATGCTAAATAGGTGTTATTTTACCCTATGTTGATTATGAATAATTAAGGACTGTGATTGACTAATTGTCACATTTAGTCTCTATGGTGTCACTTAATCAGCCAGAACCTAAGGCAGAGTACCTATCGTGTAGCTAGTCTATTGGAAAGTATCTACGATTTTATTAAATAAATATCGTACTCCTAGGGAAGTGGCAACGGCTTAGTAGTAACTAGCCTCTTATCCTAACTCTTATCTTATGATCCAGTTATGCAATCTTCATCAATATCTTTGATGAGAGGGTGATCCATTCTATGCTATACTGTTCCTATATGTTGATTGACCAGTCTTCGAGTATTTTAGATGCATCTTAGCCTGGATTGCAACTATGTTCTGTGTCTAAAGGCGTACCACATCCGAGGTCTCTAATAAACCGCCCTACCTTAATGACGGCCCTACTCACGGTTCGGGACGAAGGCATCCATGAAAGCCCTATGTCACTTCGGGGATCATACCGCTTGCCCTAGCTGCCGGCATAATCGGACTCAGCTCGACTCCTACCTAGACTACTTTAACAAGCAGGGTGTTCAACATGTTATTTTATCTAGCATGGCAGACACCAATACTAATTGATGCCTGTTAAACTAAACAGGTTATGATTAGACCGTGGTTAGGAATTGTCTATAACCCTAACGTTAGTTTAAAAGAGCACATTAAACATGCAGACATAGTGAATATTTAGCAGGTGGCTATTTCCGGAAAAACATAATAACTTCAACATACAAAACAACTATTCATAAAAACCGTAATCTGATATTCATAATTGATGTTTAGGACAAAGCAATAAAACATATAAGAGAGGGGTATGGGGACTGATGCGATAAAGAAATCACCCTTTACGTAGTCTCGCCGACAGAGCGTACTACTGTATACGTAGTATTGCTCGCCCTGACTCTGCTCGCTAGAACCTTCGGAGGACGCTTCCTCAGCCTAGTAACTGGGCTTTACCTTAATACCCAACTTAAGCCCAGCCTTGTGGACTGACTCTTCGAACGCCTAGAGCTCTCTTAGGGTCTCCTAACGAAACCTCGGGTATTCTATGAATACCAGAAACGAACCTATCTATAGAAACCTAAGATCTGAGACTATTTCTCAAAAACTAAAACAAACACTAATAAGAAAGAAAACTGAGATCCGAGTCTCTGAGTG
>JAPHNG010000488.1:0-10000 GCA_027405835.1 Asclepias syriaca
TTAGGATCTCCTAGCGAAATCCCGGGTATTCTATGAATACCAAAAACGAACCTATCTATGTAATCCTAAGATCTGAGACTATTTCTCAGAAACTAAAACAAAACACTAACAAGAAAGAAAACTGAGATCCGAGTCTCTGAGTGAGTTGTGTACTAGAGAATTGTACACTGGAAACCACTTAATGACTCAGATCGAGTGGAGAGGAATGAATTCAACTGCTGGAGGCCTGGGGTATTTATAGCAGCTTCCCGGGGTGATTTTTCATCAAAAATTCGATGTGGGACTAGTTCTGGGGTTCGGGACGCCTGTCCCGGATTGGGACGCCCGTCCCGAGTCCTGGGCGCCTGTCCCAGCGGTTTGATTGGGTCGGGACGCCCGTCCCGGGTTCGGGACGCCTGTCCCGGGTTCAGGACGCCTGTTCTGACCCTTTGACCAAGTTAACATTTCCAAAAATTGCGTTTTTGCCCCAAAATTTGCTGTTTTCGTCTACTTTTCAGCTAACACTTCCAAAATCATAAAAACTGTGAAATTGAGTAAATAACAAACAATTAAGATCAATTTGCCCTCAATTTCACCCAAAATCATACATAAAAACATGCTAAAAAAGTGATACGATTTTCGCGTATCACTAGTTCTGCGGATATGGCAGTTGCTGAGGTACTCTTTTCTGGAAGTTAGTAGTCCCGGAATTGTTTCTCCAGCTAAATCCCGGATGGTTCTTCCAAGTGGGATTGTAGGTATTTCCTATAGGAGCAGAATTCACTGCGTCCACTTGTTCCATATCCTCTGGAATAGTTAATATCCCATTACCATAAAAATCTCCACTGAAATGTGGTCCTTGGCAAAATTCGCAGACTTGGTATACTGATTGAACGTTTTTCCCCTGTTGGAAGGCATTCAGCTGATTAGTAATGCTGGCCTTTAGTGCCTCAAATTGATCATTAGTGGAGGCAACGGCCGCATTTACTAGTTGCTTCTTAGCTCGGCCACTTGTGTGCCAGTTCTTGCTATTCCTGTAGAGTCTCTCCAGAGCGTTTCTAGCATCTACATCACTCATTCCATTGAAACCGCTCTGGGGATTGAGTCCATCAAGAATTTGCTTACCCATGTCTGATATACCCCCGTAAAATTGCTGAATCAGCAATGCCTCGGTAAGTCCATGTTGGGGGCAGAGCCTGAGTAGCTCCTTGAATCTGTCCCAAGCTTCGATCACTGTCTCATCAGCAGCTTGAGTGAAACTAGATAGTGCCCTTCGATATTCTAGGACTCTTGCTGCAGAGTAGTACTCTTCTAGGAAGGCTTTGCTTAACTCGTCCCAAGAGGTAATGGAGTTAGTAGGTAGCTGGGCCAACCATCTCTTAGCTCTGTCCCTCAATGAGTAGGGAAAAAGGTTGAGTTTAGTTACTTCTGCAGTATGATCTCCCTTGAGGCCTTCGCAGAGAGAAGAGAAATTAGATAAGTGTTCCAGCGATTCTCGGCTGCAGTTCCTCCAAACTGAACCCAATTTATAATCAGCTGGATCACATTCGGTTTGAGATCATAGTGGGGGTTCCCAGGGATTTGGATGGCAGATGATACTGGAACAGTCTGAGGCTGGATTTAGGATTCAAGGGTAGGTCTTTCAGCAGCCATCTCTGTTCTTCGCCTATTAGTTGTACGAATGAGACGTTCAGGATTCTCAACTGGTGTTTCAAGGTTAGCTTCTGAAGTTCGAGTCATGCAACTACAGAGAAGAATATGTTTTAGCCTGAGCAAACTGGTTAGTGGGGTTACAGGGAAAGTTAAAAATTTGGAAGAAAGAAAAAAAACCAACTATTCAATTATGAAAAGGAGATAACACAAAAGATAGGGAAAAGAGAACAACTTACCATTAAACAAGAAAAAGTAAATTTTTTTCGGATTTTTAAATTTTAACATTTTTTTTCTTTTAATATTTCGAAAGCAATTAAATTCCCTTAATATGGTTTTAGAATAATTTTCTAAAATTTGATTATCCTAAATGTCTTAATTCCAGAAAACATCTAAAATTAATTAGTTATGATAATCCTATATTTCGGAAAGTGATTGTCTAACTAGTGTAAGATAAGTGTAGGTCTAAGGTCTAGGTTACTACCGTTACCTATCATAAGCCTCTAGAATTTTGATCAGGAATCCTAAATTGATTATGATATTTCCCCGGCAACGTCACCAAAAATCTGATGCGTTTCCGACCGATATGCTAAATAGGTGTTATTTTACCCTATGATGATTATGAGTAATTAAGGACTGTGATTGACTAATTGTCACATTTAGTCTCTGTCACTTAATCAGCCAGAACCTAAGGCAGAGTACCTATCGTGCTAGTCTGTTGGAAAGTATCTACGATTTTATTAAATAATTATCGTACTCCTAGTGAAGTGGTAACGGCTTAGTAGTAACTAGCCTTTTATCCTAACTCTTATCTTATGATCCAGTTATGCAATCGTCATCAATAATCTTGATGAGAGGGTGATCTATTCTCCACTAGGTTTAAGTCTAATCCAGCCTAAAAGTGTTTATAGACAAAGTTTTGATTTTATGTAATACTGTTCCTATATGTTGATTGACCTATATTCGAGTGTTTTAGATATATCTTAGCCTGGAATGCAACTATGTTTTGAGTCTAAAGGTGTACCACATCTGAGCAATCTGATATACCGCCCCATCGCCAAGGTAAACGACCCTACTCACGGTTACTACTAAAAACAGCTATGAAAGCCTATGTCACTTCGGAGATCATGCTGCTTGCCCATAACCGCAGGCATAAACGCTCTACTCAGCCTACCTAGACTACTCTAACAAACAGGGTGTTCTACAGGTTATTTTATCTAGTATGGCAGACACCAATACTAATTGATGCCTGTTAAACTAAACAGGTTATGAATAGACCGTGGTTAGGAATTGTCTATAACCCTAATTTTAATTTAAAAGAAACTACATTAGACATGCATACATAATGGATATTTAAGCAGGTGGCTATTTCTGGAAAAACATAACAACTTCAACAAATATAACAAATATTCATAATAATCATAATCTTGTATTCAAATCAGTATTTGGACAAACACAGTAACAACATATAAAGAGAGGGACATGGGGGACTGATGCCATAAAGAAATCACCCTTTACGTAGTCGCGCCGTTGGAGCGTACTGCTATATATGTCGTACTGCTTGACACGACTCTGCTCGTCAGAACCTTCGGAGGATGCTTCCTCAGCCTACTAACTGGGCTTTACCTTAATACCCAGCTCTATGAACTGACTCTTCGAACGCCTAGAGCCCTCTTAGGATCTCCTAACGAAATCCCGGGTATTCTATGAATACCAGAAATGAACCTATCTATCAAACCCTAGGATCTGAGACTATTTTTCAGAAACTAGAAAAACGAACACAAAAAGGAAAGAAAGAAAACTTCTACTGAAATCTGAGTCTCCGAGTGAGTTGTGTACTAGAGAATTGTACACTGGAAACCACTGAATGACTCAGATCGAGTGGAGAGGGATGAATTCAACTGAGGAAGGCCTGGGGTATTTATAGCAGCTATCTAGAGTGATTTTCTCTCAAAAATTCGATGTGCGACTTGATTTTCTGGTTCGGGACGCCCGTCCCGGTCTGTTGACCGGGTCAGGACGGACGTCCCGAGTCCTGGATGCCCGTCCCAGTCTATTGACAGGGTCAGGACTGCCGTCCCCAGTCCTGGACGCCGTCCCCGAAGTCCAAACTTCTGAAAAATTGCGTTTTTGCCTTGAAATTTGCCATTTTCTTCCACTTTTCACCTGACACTTCCAAAATCATAAAAACTGTGAAATTGAGTTAATAATGAACAATTAAGACCAATTTACCCTCAATTTCACCCTGAATCATGCCTAAAAACATGCTAAAAATGTGATATGATTTATGCATATCAAGTTCCCCTGTCCCTCTCTTTATATGTTTGTACTGTGTTCGTCCAGACATTTGTTATGACTATTGGATTATGATTTTATGAGTATTTGTTATGCATGTTGAAGTACTTTATGATCTTCCAGAAATGGCCGCCAGCTTAACTTTCATTATGTCTGCATGTCTAATGTAGTTTCTTTTAAACTAAATGTAGGGTTATAGATAATTCCTAACCATGGTCTAATCATAACTTGTTTAGTTTAATAGGAATTAATTTAGGACTTCCCCATCGGGATGCATTAATGTCTGCCATATTAGATGAAATAACCTATAGATCACCATATTTGTTAGAGTAATCTAAGTAGGTTGAGTTTGTGTGTTTATGCCGGCGTTAGGGCGATCGGCATGATCCCCTAAGTGACATAGGGCTTTCATGGATGCCTTTAGCTCGAACCGTGAGTAGGGCCGTCATTTAGGTAGGGCGGTTTATCAGGTAACTTAGATGTGGTACACCTTTAGACTCAGTACATAGTTGCAATCTGGCCAAGATATATCTAAAATACTCGAAGATAGGTCAATCAACATGTATGAACAGTATAACATAGAATCAGGGCATTATCTGTAAAACACTCTTTGGCTTAAATAGACTTAAACCTAGTGGAGAATGAATCACCCTCTTATCAAAGATATTGATGAACGATTGCATAACTGGATCATAAGATAAGAGTTAGGGTAAGAGGATAGTTACTACTAAGTCGTTACCACTTCCCTGGCAGTACGATATTTATTTAATTAAAATCGTAGATACTTTCCAATAGACTAGCTACAGGATAGGTACTCTACCTTAGGTTCTGATTGATTAAGTGACAGTATAGAGACTAAATGTGACAATTAGTCAAGCTAAGTCCTTAATTACTCATAATCAACATAGGGTAAAACAACACCTATTTTAGCATATCAGTCGGAAGCCCACCAATCATTAGCTATTAATGCCTCCAACTACTCATCAAAGGAAGCGTTAGCTGCGTTAACTGGCGGACAACCATTTATCACTCATCAAGACATTGGCACATCTAAATCTGGAAAACAATTTTTCAAGGAATCTGCACATGTCTTTAACATCATTAGTAGGTAATGCCTGTGCTTCAGGCTATTTTTGAAAAGTGTTCCACGACTACTATGATGTAATTGTTTTCACAGGAAGAAAGAGAAAAGGATTCAATCAATACCCCAGATATCAAAAGTTTGCAACACTTTGTGTACCTTGCTGGGGTAGACGATCTCTAGAGGATATGTTACCTGTTATTTGGCAAGCATCGCAGGACTGTATCAAGGATACAAAATTCTTGAATATTGTGGACCAATAAGATCCTGCTTTCAACACTTTTCGGACAGTGTTGATAGCAGTCAATTAGTCTCCCGTAGATTCTTTAGGGCAATGCTCCATAATCTTGTGGCCTTCGTCTTCTGAGACACATCTTCTAATCACTTACTCTGCAATGATGCAAAATAGAAAAAGGGATCTTCCCGGTACTAATATTTCAAGTCAAGAAAGAATTTCTTCTTCTATTGATAGGTCATATTACTCAGAAATATTTTAGCGACTAGATAATTTGCAATATTGATAAACCACGGAAGAGGATCATTAAACATAGCAAATAATGAAAAAAAATACTCATCCAAGAATTTGTCAGATTTTACTGTCTCATCAATCGCTTCTAACTCGGGGTTTTCTAATCTAAGACCAATGGTTGCTTACTAGATTTCCATCCCCTTTTCTTTTCCCTTATTTCTATATCAATTTCAAGAAACAATAAAACCCAACTTAATCAATTATGGTTCATCAACAGTTTTATTGAACAATTATCTCAGAGTGATCAGTGTATACTATTGTTTTAGATGAAACATAAGTATGATATTAATTTATCAACCTCATATACAACAACTAGTAATCCCTTTTCAGTAGTGGAATACTAGGCATCAGTAAAGGTTTTACTTGAATAGTATATAACATGAAATTTCTAATTGATGGGATTCCGGTTGACGTGCTAAATAGGTGTTATTTTACCCTATGTTGATTATGAATAATTAAGGACTGTGATTGACTAATTGTCACATTTAGTCTCTATGGTGTCACTTAATCAGCCAGAACCTAAGGCAGAGTACCTATCGTGTATCTAGTCTGTTGGAAAGTATCTATGATTTTATTAAATAATTATCGTACTCCCAGGGATGTGGCAACGGCTTAGTAGTAACTAGCCTTTATTCCTAACTCTTATCTTATAATCCAGTTATGCAATCTTCATCAATAACTTTGATGAGATGGTGATTCTTTCTCCACTAGGTTTAAGTCTAATTAATCCTAGAAGTGTTTTATAGATGAATCCTGATTCTATGTTATATTGTTCCTATATGTTGATTGACCTATATTCGAGTGTTTTAGATATATCTTAGCCTGGATTGCAACTATGTTCTGTGTCTAAAGGTGTACCACATCTGAGTCTCTATGCTACCGCCCCATCGCCAAGGTATACGGCCCTACTCACGGCTACTACTAAAGACATCTATGAAAGCCCTATGTCACTTCGGGAATCATGCCGCTTGCCCATAACCGCCGGCATAACGCTCTACTCAGCCCACCTAGACTACTCTAACAAACAGGGTGTTCCGCATGTTATTTTATCTACTATGGCAGACACCAATACTAATTGATGCCTGTTAAACTAAACAGGTTATGAATAGACCGTGGTTAGAAATTGTCTATAACCCTAATTTTAGTTTAAAAGAAACTACAATAGACATGCAGACATAATGAATATTTAAGCAGGTGGCTATTTCCGGAAAAACATAATAACTTCAACAAACATAACAAATATTCATAGTAATCATAATCTTGTATTCAAATCAGTATTTGGACAAACACAGTAACAACATATAAAGAGAGGGACAGGGGGGACTGATGCCATAAAGAAATCACCCTTTACGTAGTCACGTCGTTGGAGCGTACTGCTATATATGCCGTACTGCTTGACCCGACTCTGCTCGTCAGAACCTTTGGAGGACGCTTCCTCACCCTAGTAGCTGGGCTTTACTTAACAACCCAGCTTAAGCCCAGCCCTGTGGACTGACTCTTCGAACGCCTAGAGCCCTCTTAGGAACTCCTAACGAAATCTCGGGTATTCTATGAATACCAGAAACGAACCTATCTATAGAAGCCTAAGATCTGAGACTATTTCTCAGAAACTAAAACAAAACACTAATAAGAAAGAAATTGAGATCCGAGTCTCTGAGTGAGTTGTGTACTAGAGAAGTGTACACTGAAAACCACTAAATGACTCAGATCGAGTGGAGAGGAATGAATTCAACTGCTGCAGGCCTGGGGTATTTATTGCAGCTTCCCGGGGTGATTTTTCATCAAAAATTCGATGTGGGACTAGTTCTGGGGGTTCGGGACGCCCGTCCTGATCTGTTGACTAGGTTGGGACACCCGTCCCGGCGGTTTGACTGGGTCGGGACGCCCGTCCTGACCCTTTGACCAAGTCAACATTTCCAAAAATTGCGTTTTTTTCCCAAAATTTGCTGTTTTCGTCTACTTTTCACCTGACACTTCCAAAATCATAAAAACTATGAAATTGAGTAAATAACAAACAATTAAGATCAATTTCACCCGAAATCATACATAAAAACATGCTAAAAATGTGATACGATTTTCACGTATCACTAATCATGCCTTTTTTCCTAAAACAATTCTTACTGCATCGTTACATTACATATTAATTCAAAAAGCAAATTCCAATCAGATAATGTTCTGATTTTATGTTATACTGTTCCTACATGTTGATTGACCTATCTTTGAGTATTTTAGATATATCTTGGTCTAGATTGCAATTATTTACTGATTCTAACGGTGTACCACATCTGAGTTACCTAATAAACCACCCTACCTTAATGAATGCCCTACTAATGGTTCGAGCTAAAGGCATCCATGAAAGTCCTGTGTCACTCAAGAGATCATGTCGGTCGCCCTAACGCCGGCATAAACACACAAACTCAGCCTACTTAGACTACTTTAACAAACATGGTGATCTATAGGTTATTTCATCTAATATGGCAGACATTAATGCTTCCAACGGGAAGTCCTAAATTAATTCCTGTTAAACTAAACAGGTTATGAGTAGACCGTGGTTAGGAATTGTCTATAACCATTCATCTAGTTTAAAAGAAACTACAGTAGACATGCAGTCATAATGATAGTTAAGTTGGTGACCATTTTCGGAAAAATATAAATGACTTCAACATGCAAAACACATATTCATACAATCATAGTTTGATATTCATAATAATTATTTGGACGAACACAGTACAGACATATAAAGAGAGGGACAAGGGGACCGATGCCATAAAGTATTCACCCTTTACGTAGTCCGTTGATGGAGCAACTGCTTGTATATGTTGGACTACTCGACCCGACTCTGCTCGACAGAACCTTCGGAGGACGCTTCCTCATCCTAGTACCTATGCTTTACCTTAATACCCAGCTTAAGCACAACCCTGTTGACTGACTCTTCGAACGCCTAGTGCTCTCTTAATAACTCCTAACGAAATCCTGGGTATTCTATGAATACAAAAAACGAACCTATCTAGTCGTATTCTAAGATCTGAGACAGACTCTAAAAAACGAAGAACACGAGACACTCTCTAAAACTATAAATATACCTATACTAAAACCTGAAATCACTAAGTGACTTGTATACTATAGAAAATTGTATACTTGAAGTCACTAAATGACTCAGATCGAGTGGAGAGGAATGATTTCAACTGAGGCCTGGGGTATTTATAGCAGGGGAACTGGGTGAATGTTTTTGCAAAAATCGATGTGGGACATTGACCAGGCACTCGGGACGCCCGTCCCGGCCTGTTGACTAGGTCCGGACAGCCGTCCCAAGTCTTGGACGCCCGTCCTGGTCTGTTGACCAGGTCAGGATGCCCGTTTGCCATTTCTTTGCACTTTTCACATGATACTTCCAAAATCACAAAAATTGGGAAATCGAGTTAATAACATGCAATTGAGAATGATTTAACACCAATTTCACCCTAAATTGTGCCTAAACATGCTAAAAAAGTGATATGATTTGTGCATATCAATTATCCTAAATTTCTTAATTTCAGATAATTTCTAAAATTAATTAGTTATGATAACCCTATATTTCAGGAAACTGATGGTCTAACTAGCATAAAATGAGTGTTATATCTATGGTATAGATTACTACCGTTACCTATCATAAGTCTCTAGAATTTTGACCAGGAATCCTAAATTCGTTATGATATTGTCCCCGACAACGGCGCCAAAAATTTGATGCGTTCTGACTGATATGCTAAAAATAGATTTTATTTACCCTATATTGATTATGAATAACTAAGGACTTAGAATTACTAATTATCACATTTAGCATCTATGTTGTCACTTAATCAATCAGAACTTAAGGAAGAGTACCTATCGTGTAGTTAGTCTGTTGGAAAGTACCTACGATTTTAATTTAAGAATTTTATCGTACTCCCAGGGAAGTGGTAACGGCTTAGTAGTAACTATCCTTTTACCCTAACTCTCATTTTATTATCCAGTTATGCAATCGTTCATCAAAATCTTTGATGAGAGGTTGATTCACTCTACACTAGGTTCAAGTTTACTTAAGCAGACAAGAGTGTTTTACAAACAGTGTTCTGATATATGTTATATTGTTTCTACATGTTCATTGACCTATCTTCGAGTATTTTAGATATATCTTGGTCTAGATTGCAATTATGTACTGATTCTACTTGTGTACCACATCTGAGTTATCTAATAAACCGCCCCATCGCCATTGATGGCCCTACTCACGGTTCGAGCTAAAGGCATCCATGAAAGTCCTGTGTCACTCAGGAGATCATGCCGCTCACCCTAATACCGGCATAAACATACGAACTCAGCCACTTAGACTAATTTAACAAACATGGTGATCTATAGGTTATTTCATTTAATATGGCACCCTTAATTCTTTCGTCCTCACACAAAGCCCTAAATTAAGGCTTGATAAACTAGACAAATTATGATTATACCGT
>JAPHNG010000491.1:0-32500 GCA_027405835.1 Asclepias syriaca
AGGAAAAGAGAGAAAGGAAGAAGAAAAAGAGAGAGAGAAAAAAAATTAAATTAATGAAGGGAGAAAGAAAGAAGAGAGAAAAAAAATTAAATTAATGAAGAGAGAAAGAATGAAGAGAGAAAAAAAATTAAATTAATAAAGAGAGAAAGAATGAAGAGAGAGAAAAGATGAAGAAGAAGAAAAGAAAAAAAATTTTAAAAAAAACTTTTTAAAAAAATTAAAAAATTGGACAAAAATATCCCTAATTAGAATAGTACTAAATAGTAAAAAAGGTTGACTAACGGCAAAATTGAGTCACTAACGGTTTGACTTAACAGAGGTGCATGTAGTGGGACGTTTTGAAACGTTAGGGGCATTCTATGTACAAAAAATCTTTGAGGTGCAAAAGATGGATTTTGACTTTTAAGAGGTGCATCTGAGATAGTTTACCCTATTTAATATAGTCGGAACATCGCATTGTGAGTACTGCATGAAGTTGTGGATTCGACACTTATTATAAAAGTCATGTCAGGACAAGTTGTGGCATTCTCTAGAGCATGGGTCACATTGTGAGTATTGCATAAAATTGTGGATTCAATACTCACGGTAAAAGTCATGTCAGAGTAAGTTGTGGCTTTCTCTAGAGCATGAGTTGTATTACGAGTACTGCATGAAGTTGTGGATTCGACACTAACTATAAAAGTCATTTCAGAGCAAGTTGTGGCTTTCTCTGGAGCATGAGTCGCATTGTGAGTACTGCATGAAGTTGCGGATTCGACACTCACTATAAAAGTCATGTCTGAGCAAGTTGTGGCTTTCTCTGGAGCATGAGTCGCATTGTGAGTACTGCATGAAGTTGTGGATTCGATAATCACTATAAAAGTCATGTCATAGCAAGTTGTGGCTTTCTTTGGAGCATGAGTCGCATTGTGAGTACTACATGAAGTTGCGGATTCGACACTCACTATAAAAGTCATGTCCGAGCAAGTTGTGACTTTCTCTAAAACATGAGTCGCATTGTGAGTATTGCATGAAGTTGTGGATTCGACAATCAATATAAAAGTCATGTCAGAGCAAGTTGTGGCTTTCTCTGGAGCATAAGTCGTAATGTGAGTACTGCATGAGGTTGTGGATTTGACACTTACTATAAGAGTCATGTAAGAGTGAGGAGACTCTATAGGTGCAATCTTAACTAAATTCAAATTAGTCGAAATAATGATTTCAAATATTAGATGGTCTAACAAAATAAATGTAAAGATTATGATTTGTATATAAGATTTGTAGTGAAACCCCTAATTTATGCTTGTAAAAATGCTCATTCGTAGTCGAGTAATGCATGAAGTTGTGGATTTGACACTCAGTATAAAAGTCATGTAAAAACAAGTTAGAGTTTTTTTTAGAAAAGAGCCTCATTGTGAGTATTGCATGAGATCATGAATTTGACAAAGGTCATGTAAGAGTAAGGTGTGATCTTCTATCAAGTAAATGTCAGACTTTAAGGCGCAATCTTAACGAAATTCAAACTAGTAAAAATAATAAAAGATTCTCAATAAAAAAAATTAAATCAATTTTTTTTATATACGGAGAAAATTGAAGTTTTTAAGATTTAATTCCTCCATTCTTTATTTATTGATTATTTTAATGTTTTAAAGAATGTAAGAATTAGACATATTTAGATATATATATATATAGTTTCTTCAATTAGTACCTCGTATCTTTGGGTCATGTTTGATATATTCATCCCTCTTTTATGGTGGGGAGAGAAGTCTTGCATCGTGACCATGACCATGACCATGTCCATGTGGACTACGACCTGGATCCCTTGTACCGTTTAATTAGGGCCTGCAAAAATAATCAACTTAAAACATCAATTGACCAACAAGAATACGTATATATATATATATATATATATATATATATATATGAAAATTGACCAATTTGTTAAAGAAATTTATATAATAGTATTTGTTTGAACATATGTTTTCGAAACTTTATAAAAACGTCTCATACTAATATAATAAATGAAATATTTATAGATTAAATAACTCTACTCATTAACCTCTTTATATATATATTATATATATATATATATATTTTTTTTTTTGGAAGAAAGCAAGAAACAATTAAATGTTGGCATGTTTTATTTTGCTTTCATCCATAGAAAATTTTTTATTTGCAAAACCAGAAAATCTACTTGAAACAAGGAAATTTGGTTGAGAAAGTAAGAACTCTTTATACACAAACAAACAAAGAAGTTATTAGTTCTTTAATTTGTATCTATATATATATATATATATATATATATATATATATATATATATATTATATTAATAATTGAATACACTTCCTTAAATTTTTATCATTTATTTTCCTTTAAAAAAATGTTGTGTGTGTTATAAAATTGATTATATAATGTATATATAATGTATAATATATATTAATGTATGTATGTATATAAGATATATATATAAGGGAAAGAGAGGAATAGAGGGAGAGAATGAAAAAGGAGAGAGGAGAGCTCTCGGGTTTCCTTCAAATTTTTCTTTCTTTCAATTTCTATTTCACTTCTATTTCAAAAGAGATCAAACAACAAAGAGGAGAAGGTCCTCATATATAGATACATAAGATCTTACAATTGCCACCATTGCCAATAATATATATATATATATATTCTCTATAGTGTCATTGCCATCATTGCCACCATTGCCACTAATATATATATATATATATATATATATATATATATATATATATCCTCTATAGTGCCATTGCCATCATTGCCACCATTGCCACTAATATATATATTACAAAGTGCATGTGCCTTCTCCTCATCTTCCAATCTTCATCTCGTCCTTGTGTGTATATATATATATATATATAATATAATATATATATATATAATACATAAATATATATATGATCCATTTTCAGTCAATTTTTGAGATGATGGACATCCATTAATTTAATGAATCTTCGTGATTCATAACACTCCCCCTTGGATGTCCATTACATAAAGAATAGGCCTCTAAAACCTTACTAGATAAAAACCCAGTGGGAAAAAAAAATCTAGTGAAGGAAAAAGAGTACACTATTCTTCATGTGTAGATTTCTCCCCCTGATGAGATGATTTCTCGAAATCTTTAAATCGACGCAAACCAATTTTATATCTCAATTTTTCAAAGGTTGCTGTCGGAAGAGATTTAGTGAATATATCTGCAAGATTATCACGTGATCGAATTTGAAGCACATCAATTTCACCGTTCTTTTGAAGTTCATGAGTAAAGAAGAATTTAGGTGAAATGTGTTTCGTCCTATCTCCCTTAATATATCCTCCTTTTAATTGAGCTATACAAGCTGCATTATCTTCATATAGAGGAGTTGGAATCTCTCTTCTGGAGGATAAACCACAACTCTCTCAATATAATGTATCATTGACCTCAACCATACACATTCTCGACTTGCTTCATGAATGGCTATTATCTCAGCATGATTAGAAGAAGTTGCTGCTATTGTTTGCTTCGTGGAGCGCCATGATATAGCAGTATTACCATATGTAAATAAATAGCCATTTTGAGAACGTGCCTTGTGCGGATCCGAAAGATAACCCGCATCTGCATATCCAATCAGTTCTGGATCATTTACATTTGAATAAAATAATCCGAGGTCAATTGTCCCTTGGAGGTATCTAAGGACGTGTTTAATACCATTCCAATGTCGTCGTGTTGGTGAAGAACTAAATCTTGCTAATAGATTTATAGCAAATGCTATATCCGGTCTAGTATTATTTGCAAGATACATCAGTGCACCAATAGCACTCAAATATGGTACTTCAGGACCAAGTAGTTCTTTCATTTTCTCGAGGTCTAAATATGTCTTTATTTATATCTAGCGACCTCACGACCATTGGAATACTCAATGGATATGCTTTATCCATGAAAAATCTTTTCAATACTTTTGCTGTATATGTTGACTGATGAACAAAAATTCCATCATTCATATGTTCAATTTGAAGTCCGAGACAAAACTTAGTTTTTCCAAAGTCTTTGACTTCAAATTCTCGTTTCAAACAATCTATAGCTTCTCGAAGCTCTTCTGGAGTTCCTATAGATTGATATCGTCAACATATATAGCAAGAATCACAAAACCAAAATCTGTTTTCTTAATAAAAACACATGGACAGATTTGGTCATTCTTATATCCTGAATTCAACAAGAATTCACTAAGGCGATTGTACCACATGCGTCCAGACTGTTTAAGCCCATATAATGATTTCTGTAATTTGATAGAATAATTTTCATGAGGGCCTTTAGAAGCCTTTGGTAATTTGAATCCTTCAGGGATTTTCATATAAATTTCATTTTCGAGGCTTCCATAAAGATAAGCTGTAATAACATCCATTAGACGCATGTCCACCTTTTCATGAACTGCCATACTTATTAGATATCGGAGTGTAATAGCATCAATAACGGGTGAATAAGTTTGATCATAATCAATTCCTGGCTTTTGCGAAAAGCCTTGTGCGACGAGTCGTGCTTTATATTTTACGACTTCATTATTCTCATTTCGTTTTCGCACAAACACCCATTTATAGCCAACAGGTTTTATATCCTTTGGCGTTTGGACTACAGGTCCAAAAACTTCTCGCTTCGCAAGCGAATTTAACTCCGTTTGAATCGCATCTTTCCATTGAGGCCAATCAATTCTATGCCGACATTCTTCAACTGATAAAGGATCTAAATCCTCATTATCCTTGAAAATATCAAGGGCTACGTTGTATGCAAAAGCATTATCAATAACAACGTTTTTTCGATCCCAACTTTGATTCGAACTGGAATAATTAATTGAGATTTCAGAATTCTCATCATCATTTATAGTTGGAATCTTTTCATCAGTTTCCCTTGGTTTTCCTTTTCTGTTTCATCAATATGATCTTCTAGATCATTTGTTCTCTTTTCTTTCGAGGATTTTATTTTTGGAACCAAGGGGTCGGCCACGCTTCTGGCGTGTTTTTGATTCGATAGCTATAGGATTAATTTTCTGTCCTTCAGGAACTTCTACGTATAGGAGCATCTATAGCTGGAATATGCGATTTAGTGACTCTGCTAGAGTCAGCAAAAGAATCTGGCAGTTGATTTGCAATTTGTTGCAAATGTATAATCTTTTGAACTTCAAGTTCACTTATATTTGTGCGTGGATCTAAATGATTCAAAGATGTTTTCCACGCAAGTTCAATTTTATGCCATTTATTCTCTCCCCCTAATTTGGGAAACAAATTTTCATCAAAATGGCAATCAGCAAATCTTGCTGTAAATACATCCCGTCAAAGGTTCAAGATACCTTATAATGGACGGGGAGTCAAACCCAACATATATCCCCAATCTTCTTTGCGGACCCATTTTTGTCCGTTGGGGTGGTTCAATTGGAACATATATAGCACACCCAAAAATTCTCAAATAAGAAATATTTGGCTCTGAACCAAAAGCCAACTGTATGGGAGAAAATTTATGATAACTCGATGGCCTTAAACGCACAAGTGCTGCAGCATGCAAAATTGCATGTCCCCAGGCTGCTGTAGGGAGATTCGTTTTCATCAATAATGGTCTAGCAATTAATTGCAGCCTTTTAATAAATGATTCAGCTAGACCATTTGTGTGTGAACATGAGCTACAGGATGTTCAACAATTATTCCAATCGACATGCAATAAGAATTAAATGCATGTGAAGTAAATTCACCAGCATTGTCTAGACGGATTCGTTTAATAGGATAATCAGGAAATTGCGCTCTTAAGCGAATTATTTGGGCAAGTAATCTCGCAAACGCCAGGTTGCGAGTGATATTAAACAAACATGCGACCATCGGGTCGATGCATCAATCAAAACCATGAAATATCGAAATTGCCCACGGTGGACTAATCGGTCCACATATATCTCCATGAATCCGTTCTAGAAATGTAGGACTTTCAGCTCCTACTTTCAATGGTGCTGGTCTTATAATTAATTTCCTTTGGAACATGCAGCACATGAAAGTTATCAGAAGTCAAAATCCTTTGATTTTTCAAAGGATGACCGTGCGTTGTTTCGATAATTTTTCGCATCATAATTGATCCCGGATGACCCAAACGGTCATGCCAAACTTTAAAAGTAACGGGATTAGTAAACTTCTGGTTTACTAAATGATGCGCCTCAATAGCATTTATTTTTGCATAATATAGGCCAGAGGATAGAGATGGTAGTTTTTCCAACAAAACTTTATTACCGGAGGTCATTTTCGTGATACCCAAATATTCATGATCATTTTCTTCTATAGTCTCATGATATCCATTCCGTCGGATATCTTTAAAACTCAATAAATTTCTTCGAGACTTTGAGGAATATAATGCTTTATCAATAGCAATCATAGTTCCTCCCGGTAATATTATATTAGCTCTTCCGGAGCCTTCAATAAGTTTTGCACTACCATTTATTTGGTAACACACGTTTCTCCCACATTCAGGTGAGAAAAATACTTCTGTATTTCAATATGGTGTGCGTAGTTCCACTGTCAATAAGACAGACACTTTCGATATCGTTGTTCACAGAAATTTGAACAACAGCCATCTGTCTGATAACAAAATTTTACAAAAAAAAAAAAAGCATATAATATTAC
Source organism: Asclepias syriaca (assembly GCA_027405835.1). Classification (NCBI taxonomy): domain Eukaryota; kingdom Viridiplantae; phylum Streptophyta; class Magnoliopsida; order Gentianales; family Apocynaceae; genus Asclepias; species Asclepias syriaca. The sequence continues at coordinate 6,626 of JAPHNG010000491.1, forward strand.
AATAAAAGTAATACTAAAATATTACAAATAAAAGTAATGCTAAAATATTACAACAATAAAAGTAATACTAAAATATTACAACAATTAGATAATAATATTCTAATTATTTTTGGACACTTCCATCTCCAATTAAATGGTCAATTCTTCCTTCTGGATGCTCAAAAAAAATCAGAAACATCCAAGTGAGTTATACCAACATCATTATCTTCAAGATCTTCATCATTTCTTTCATGAGGTAAATTTGAGTAGTAAAATTTGCCTCAACATTTTTACCTTTCCCTTCAATAGATGCTTGATATAAATCAACAAGATGTTTTGCAGTGCGACAAATACGAGACCAGTGACCTTTCATGCCACAACGATAACATATGTCCTCATAATTTTTTGAAACAGTATTTCTTTTCCCATTATGTTTTATCCACTTCGGGTGGTTATTAACATTTTTGGCACCTGAAGTATTATTACGATTGTAAGGGCCAAATTGATCACGACGTCCATGATCATATTTTCGGCTATGACCATGGTAATGACCACGACCACGACCACGACCACGATCTCTTCTGGGATCATGATTTCTAACAGCATTCACTTCAGGAAATGGAGTAGAACCAGTAGGTCGAGTCTCGTGATTTTTCATTAATAATTCATTATTTTGTTCCGCAACAAGAAGACAAGAAATTAATTTAGAATATTTCTTAAAACCTTTTTCACGATATTGTTGCTGCAGGACAATATTCGTGGCATGAAAAGTGGAGTATGTTTTCTCCAGCATATCATCATCTGTTATATTATCTCCACATAGTTTCAATTGTGAAACTATTTTAAACATCGCGGAGTTATACTCGCTTATGGATCTGAAATCTTGCAACCTCAGGTGCAACCAGTCATACCGTGCCTTTGGGAGAACGACCATCTTCTGGTGGTCGAATCTTTCTTTCAAATTTTCCCACAAAATAAAAGGATCTTTCACGGTAAGATACTCATTTTTCAGATCTTCGTGAAGATGATGACGAAGAAAAATTATAGCTTTAGCACGTTCTTGTATTAATGATATATTGTTTTGTACGATGGTGTCTGCCAGACCCATCGCAGCAAGATGCATCTCGGCATCTAGTGTCCATGACAAATAATTTTTTCCGGTGACATCAAGTGCCACAAATTCCAATTTAGTTAAATTTGCCATAATAATAATAAACGTACCTGTCTGATAACGTACCGGTTGTAGATAATCGTGTTGTTGGTAGAGACTCGTGCTGATAACGTGTTATAAAATTGATTATATAATGTATATATAATGTATATATATATTAATGTATGTATGTATATAAGATATATTATAAGGGAAAGAGAGGAATAGAGGGAGAGAATGAAAAAGGAGAGAGGAGAGCTCTCGGGTTTCCTTCAAATTTTTCTTTCTTTCAATTTCTATTTCACTTCTATTTCAAAAGATCCAACAACAAAGAGGAGAAGGTCCTCATATAGATACATAAGATCTTACAATTGCCACCATTGCCATATATATATATATATATATTCTCTATAGTGTCATTGCCATCATTGCCACCATTGCCACTAATATATATATATATATATATATCCTCTATTGCCATTGCATCATTGCCACCATTGCCACTAATATATATATTACAAAGTGCATGTGCCTTCTCCTCATCTTCCAATTCTTCATTCGTCCTTGTGTGTATATATATATATATATATATATATATATATATATATATATATATATATATATACATAAATATATATTCCATTTTCAGTCAATTTTTAAGATGATGGACATCCATTAATTTAATGAATCTTCGTGATTCATAACAGCGTGGACAATGTGAATTTGACAATTCTATGATTATTTTTCACTATCATTCCATTTATTTTAAACAATGGACCACCTGCTTGCTACAATAATAATAATAATAACGTTTGAAAAAATCAAAAAGAAAAAAAAAGCAGAAATCTTTCTCTTTCTCTCTGTTCTTTGTCAAGTCTTTTACCCCAATCAACAAGGCAAAACCACCAGTTTCCTTCCTCCACCACCACCACCGCCGCTACAAACACCACTTACAGTGCTTGGCAAATTAGAAGTTAATGGTCTTCTTTTGTAAGCCCCATTATTGATAAATAGTTGGGAAAAGGAAAAGGAAAAGAAAAAGTAGTAGTTCGTTCAGAAGTTCATTAGAACAAGAACAAGAAAAAAGGAAATGAGATTGAGAATGAGAACCCCCTTTCTATCATCAAGTTTCTTGCTTTTTTACATAATTGTCAGTATGATTCTTTCTACTGTAATGGGAGCTGATGTTCAATTGGGTTCAATTTTGTCTGCTTCCGACCAGAATTCAAGGTGGACCTCTCCGGATAATGTTTTTTCTCTGTCTTTTGTTAAAGATCCAAGTGGAATTACTTCTGATTATTTTGCAGCTATTCTTTATGATAATAACCCAAATATCCTTATCTGGGTTGCCGGTGCCGGAAATTCTTCTTACGGCGGCGCTACTGATTCAACGGCTACTCTCAGACTAGTTTCAAATGGAAATCTTGAGCTTCGAAATGGCTCCTCCAACGCCCTTGTTTGGGAATCTTCAACAGCTAATCAAGGTGTTTCCGTAGCTGCCCTTGATGGTTCAGGTAATTTTATCCTCAAGAATAGTAGTGGTTCTACTATTTGGTCAACATTTGATAATCCAACTGATACAATTGTCCCAAATCAAAATTTCACTCTAAATCAAGTCTTGAGAAATGGGGTTTATTCATTTAGTCTATTGTCTAATGGAAATTTAAGTCTTTATTGGAATGGTAGTGAAAGTATTCAGTATTATAATTCTGGGTTGAATTCTTCTGCTTCTGTAAATGTTACTTCACCCACTATATACATTTCACTGGTTGGGATAATTAGACTTTCTGATCCAAATCTTCAAATTCCTTTGGATTTGGCTTATAGTAGTGATTTTTCAGAGGAAGGTACTATATTTAGGTTTGTGAAATTGGATAGTGATGGTAATTTGAGAATTTATAGCTCTCCCAGAGAAAATGGGATTAAATCTGTTAGGTGGTCTGCTTTGAGTAATCAGTGTCTTGTGTTTGGATATTGTGGGAATTATGGGATTTGTAGTTACAATGGGCCAATTTGTGGTTGTCCATCACAGAATTTTGAATTGGTTGATCCTAATGACAGTAGAAAAGGGTGTACGAGAAAAGTTGATCTTCAATCTTGTATACAAAATCAGACAACTTTGCAGCTCGATCATACGGTTTTACTAACCTATCCTTCTCAGTATACTACAGAGCTTTTCTCTACTGGTTTTCAGCCCTGTAGATCAAATTGTCTTGTAAATGATCCATGTGTTGGAGCAACTTCATTGGCCGATGGGACGGGTTTTTGTTACCAAAAAGTGTCTACGTTTATAAGTGGTTACCAATCGCCAGCAATTCCTAGCACGTCGTTTTTAAAGATTTGTGGACAACCAATGCCTAATCCTCCGGCTGGTTCAATTGATGTTACGAGAAACAGTGGTGGGAAATTGAAGCCGTGGATAGTGGTAGTCGTTGTGTTGCTTACGCTCTTTTGCTTGATTGTAGCTGAGGCTGCATTGTGGTGGTGGTGTAAAACTTAATTATCTTTTATTTTCATTTAACGACCTTTATAAGCTGTAAAACTTTTAAAAACTTTGATGAAATTCTTGAAAAAATATATTTTTTGTTCTTAAGTGAAAATATTGGGACTTTAAAAATGGAAAAAAAAAATCTTATGACATACATACATACATATATATATATATATATATATATATATATATATATATATATTCATTACCTTGAGTAAAAGTTACTAAACGAACAGTGCCAGCAGATTTTCCATCACCCTCCAAAATTTCAATACTTTTGTCTCTCTGGAAAAAGCTTTGGGTAAAGGACATTTATATCCTTTATTGTGTTCCAAAAAGCGTCTGCCGGAGATTTCAGCTCAACTTCAAACTCAAATTTGTTAATTAATGACATATTGTTGAACAAAATACTATATATCAAAAGAGGATACTTTAACAATATGTCTAGTAATGGACACAACTATATATATATATATATATATATACATGGGAAAGTGTGTACGTATAGAGAAATAATATGTCTCCCATGAATTTCATTTACAAAGATGATTTTATTGTGTAACTTTATTAATGTTATAATTTTAAAATTTTTATGTCTGGATTTTTATTTTCGACTGAGAAAATCAAATTTCTTTAAAAAAGAAAAGAAAGGAAAAGAAAAATCTCAATGTCAATGACTTTTCTAGAGGTATAAAAGATAAAAAGATAAATAAAAAAGTTTAATTTATTAGTGATATTATTAATTAACTTTTTTAAATATGTATTTTTCTATTACGAACATGATTTTATAAATAACTTAATAATAGTGTTCGTTTTAATTTATTTTAATTGAATTTTATAGATTTCAAATATATTATTATATAAAAGACTTCACATTGTTGCTTAATAATATTTTAACGATTTTTTATGTGAGTAATGTGTGATTTTATGTTGTAACAAATTATTAATTAAAAAAAGTTAAATTTATAAAGATACTTTTTTCTTTCTCTTTTTCTTTATTTAATCTTTTTCTTTATTTAATCTTTTTCAAATTTGTGGGATTTATGTAATAATAATAAGAATAATGGCGTTATGATTTTGTGTTTTTAAGAATAGTTTTTAATGTTATATAATTAAAAAAGAATGTATCTTGCTTAATTAATTTATACATCTTCTTGTACAAGAAGGTGCATGAGAGAATGTTTATTTCAATAATATATATTTTGTATGGATAATTTTGTCATCTTCATTTGTTTTTTATATTTTGAGAAAAATTTGAGTTAAATATAAATTAATTGAAGATAATGATTTCAGATATTAGATAGTGCAAGAAAATTCAGATTTTACGATATCTATATCAGTTATAAATTTATTGTAAAATAAAATTTTTGATCGATTTGTGAATAGTGAACATCACTAAAAAGATAAGATTGTATAAATAGTTATACAATAAAAATTAAATAAAGTTTAGTATTTTTTATAAAATAATAATAATAAAGTATTATTGCCATCTTGAAATTTTTGTATTTTTTTATGGCCAAATTTTATTAATTTTATATATAAGTGATTCAGTAAAAGACAATTTTTTCTTGTAATTAATAAAATTGTGAATTTGATTATGTTAAATTTAAATGGAAATTTATGAATTAATTTAATTGTAAGATCTACTTAACTGGAATGATAAGTCCATTGATACGAGGGAATAAATTTCATCGTCAAGAGGGAACAATCCAAATTACTAGCTAAGACCTCTAATGAACCCTTAGTGAGAAACGAAGTAGGAGTGCAGATATAACCATGAGATTTATTTGGAAGAAACTATCCTTGAAAGAGTACGTAATAGTTCACTGATCGAGCGCTCTTACGTTTGCGATAGACAGTGTTAAACGATCTACTAAATCATAAAATATAAAAATATATCACTTAGAAGGTAGTGTTCTGCCTTTAAAAAGAGTCCCTGCACAGATAATGATAGACGAAGCATAAGCAAAAATGTCGGTTTGAGTAACGCAAACATTAATACTAAACGATTTACCAAATTTGTGAAATGTAAAAATATATTATTGAAAAGGGAGTCTTCAGCTTTAAAAAGGACCTCTACATAGATAATAGTAGACGAAGCATAGCAAAAATGTCGGCTTGAGTAACACAAATATTAATGAGAATCCAATGGTCCAAAATTTAAGAGTTCCTAGGTAAGTTTTGTCACAAAAGACGAGTCAAAGCTTAAGATAAGATCGAATGACATAATTGATAGACAAAGACGTGAATATTCTTTAAAAAATAATTTTTGAAATAAATTTTATTTTTTTTTCTTTTTAATTTATTTTTAATCTTGTAATAATTCTTTTAAAATAATTATTTTTTTATTAGATATTTTTTTATAAAAAAAATGTATCTTTAATAAAATTTCCTTTTTCTACTACCCTAAAATATATATATATATTAGTAACTTTTTAACAACCTTTTATGTCTTAAAAAATGGCCTATATTTATTTTTCTAGAAACTTTCTGAGAACAAATTTTATCTTTATAGTTTATAAATTTATTGAACTTTTATATTAATTATATATTAATAATATTTTATTTATCTTTTTCACTCATTTGTTTTTCTTTTTTTGAAAAGGCTATAAACATTTTTCTTTTCTTCTAAAAGTCCATAAAAACATTATTTTCATCTTTATTACTTTATTTGATGATTATTTTAACCTTTTTATCTTTCCATATAAAATAATTATGTATGTAAATACCTTTATATATATATATATATATATATATATATATATATATAATTTAAAATATCAAAATAATCAAGATTTTATATTATCTATATTTAATAAGCCCCCAATACTTATATATATTATATATATATATATATATATAAATTCCAAACAAAATTGATCTAAATCAATATTTGGATTTCCCAACTACTATATATATATATATATGTACTTCTCTGGTCCAATATACGTCCGCATACACACACACACACACACACACACACATATATATATATATTATATCTTTCCACAAATAATAAGTTGTGTCCATATAGTCCAACTTTTATTTAGTGAAGGTTTCACCCTAACTTTTGAAATGGTGCTCACAACAATTGTTAAACCAGCAACCTTGTGTAACATTCACAATGTGTTTTTCTATTGAATCTGGCTAACCGTTTGTTTAGTAGTTATACCATTTTTATCTTTAAACTTATTTTTAATACACAAATTGATCCTTATAAACATTTTTATCAAATATATATATATATATATATATATATATATATATATATATATTGTAATTGTGATTATTATGTGTAGATGTTATTGCATTAGGAAAAATTCAAAAGTCAAAGATCGAATATGTAGATGAAGAAAACAAAGCAATAGGATACATTGTTCTTGAAGGAATTCCCATGAAGTTTTACAGGTATTATCATGAATAAACTACTGTAAATCCAAAAGAAAATGGTTCTGTGATGGTTTTTACCGTCACTTATAAGAAGATTATAAAAAATATTCCTGGCCCTAAATTGAACAAAAATTTTATGGTTCAATTATTCAAGAATCTTGATGATTATACTTTAAAAAATATGTCCTAAAAAAAACATAAATGTTGAAGTTTCATAATGAATGGTTATTTTTTCTCATTATGTATTTATTTTGAGGTTTTAAGAATAATTTGTAATAATATGCACAAGTCTTCCAAGTAGATAAATGAAAATGCTTATATTAATAAATGTTTTTCGGATCATATTATAACAGAAGTTACTGTTTCGATCCTTTTTAAAAATTTTGAACGCTCTTATATTTAATAATTTTTTTTAAAAAAAGTATTTTTACGTAATATTCATATTGAATGTCAAACTCAAAATCTGATATAACATTTACAATATTTTTTTGGACCAAAACATATAGTTTGCATATAAATGAAAATTCAAACAAGAATTTTGATATCAAATAATAATTAAATCCAAAAAATAAATAAATTATAAATATCATTATCCATATTTTGAAAACAAAATTTTAATCCAAATAACAACTTAAAAAAAAATACAAGATATTTTTTTTTCATTGTTGTTATGATTTTGTTTTATTGAAATTGAGGCTATTATGTCTTCTTGTCATCCAAAATAACAATTTTTTAAAAACATATTAATTTGTGTGTGTATATAGTTGTGTCCATTATTGCTACACATATTGTTCAAATATCTTCCTTGATATATAAGTACTTTGTTCAAAATATAAATATTTTTTATTGTAATTAATGTTTTTTAAAACAATTTAAGGTATTTTTTATATTTATTATGTCTTAAACTTATAATCTATCAAAGACATAAATAAAGCTATTACTAATTGAAATATTTTTTTTTTATAAATTTTTTTTGTTACGTATATAATTATATATTATTTACTAAATTTGACATATATATGTAAAACTCATACTTTATTGATTATAAGTAAAAATGTATAATCAATTAACTTACGTATTTATTGTAATTTTATACAGATGAATTTAATATCAGAAAGACTGAAAAGTCAAAGATCGAATACGTAGACGATGAAAAAAATGCATAACGTATCTTGTTCTTGAAGGTCGTGCCCTAAAATTTCTCAAGTATTTTCAAGATTTATTTACAGTAAAAAAAAAAGGAGAAGGAAAACGGAACAATGGTGACAATGGTGGCTTGGACATGCACGTATAAGAAGTTAATCAGAGTGTTACCCGGTCCACAGATGATGAAAGATATCATGACTGATATATTCCAAAAACTTGATGCTTATATACTTGCTAATTATAATATATAAAGCTGACTTGTTAAACACTTTTTGTTTTGTTTTTTTTACGTTTGTATAACTAATTAAGTGATTATGAGTTCGAGTTATAATAGTAATAAGTTGATTATATGTAGTTAAAAAGATTATGATGAGTTCGAGTTGTGATAATGACAAGTTATTATAAAATTAATAAACATATATTTGAAAAGAAAAATGATAATAAATAAAGTTTGATTTGTTAAACACTTTGATGTGTATTAACTTGTTCTGGATTTGTTTGTGATGATTATGCTTATGAGTAAAATTGTTATCAAATGAATTATATCTATTTGTCAATTATTCTGATAAGATTATTGTTTCACGTTTTTTTAACGTATTCTTGAAATAAATAAAAATTAAAGAGATAAAAATAAAAACAATTAAAGCTACAAAAAATTGATACAATATATATGATTTTTATTCTATGAGAATAAAATATATTTCATGATTAATTATTTATTTATAACAAAAATAATTAATTAGTTAATCTTATCATTCTTTAGATACATTTAATTTTCGTCAAAATGTTTTTTCCTGTAACTCAGACACGATCGATAATTATTAAATAACAAATAAAGAGCAACAAGCACATGTTTTACTCGAACATTTATATTGCGAATAGATACAACAACTTTCACCTAAATTCTAATAATCTTTTAGGCTCATAAAAGTTTTTTAAGAATTGTCCATGTATAACAAATTTTTTTAAATTTGTTTTTGTTTATTCGATATTTAAAATCACACGTTCAACTAATTCAAATTCATATTCGACTTGGATTGCATTTGTTAAGTCTAATAACTTTCTTACATAATCATTTCTTGTATAGCACTCAAAATATTTAATATTTTGATGAATCTATAAAAAGGTTTGTGGTGGTAGAAAAAATATGTAAAAATATTACATTAATTTATTAATTATAAACTTATAGTTGTGCTCCTATTGTATGTAATTATTAAAAAAAATAATTATACTTTATTCAAACAATAACCTTTTTCATGAAACAATAAAAATCACTTTTTGAAAAAACAAATCAATTAAATTTTAAAAAATGACTAGTCTTGCTTAATTTTACCTTTCTTTTTTCTTATATAGCTTTAGAAAAGATATCATTTCAATTTACTTTTATTAGTCCTTTTAAAAGTAATATATATATATATATATATATATATATATATATATATATATATATATATTACCCTCTTTTAATTACTTATAAAGCATATTTTGATATGTAAACTTTGATTTCATCTAATTTTATTATAAAAAAATGTCTTTAAAAAAGATAAAGAAAAAAAAAGTTAAAAAAATTATTCCTTATAAATTTAACCTTTTTAATTAATTAATAATATTTTATAACTTGAAATCTCACATTATTTGTTGGTATGAAGCTATTTCTTTACTTCATAACGTATTTGAAACCTGTAATGTCGACTTGAAAAAAATCAAAACAATTAATATTATTAAATTGTTTAAAACAACATATTGACTCTTAAAATTTTATATTTTCTATCATTTTACTCAATAACACGTTTTAATTAATAATATCACTAATAAATTAAATTTGTCTACCATCTCTTTTACCCTTTATATCTCTTGAAAAGGCAATGTATGCATTGAGCTTTCTTTTTCTTTTTTCTTAAAGTTCTACACAAATTTCCTTTAAAATTTTGATATTCTCATCAATTAATTCAAAAAATCAAAAATATTCATTGATATAGACTTTAAGATAATAGTGCATAATTAAAAATATAATATAAAGTTATCAAATTTAAAAGAATTATACCAACTCAATTATCACCATTTCTCTATAGCTACATACTTTCCCATGTCTATATATATATATATAATATATATATATATATATATAATATATAATAACATATTATTAATTAATTAAAACGTATTATTGAGTAAAATGATAGAAAATATAAAATTTTAAGTGTCAATATGGTGTTATAAACAATTCAATAATATTAATTGTTTTGATTTTCTTCAAGTCAACATTACATGTTTCAAACACGTTATGAAGTAAAGAAATAGCTCCACACCAACAAATAATGTGAGATTTCAAGTTATAAAATATTATTAATTAATTAAAAAGGTTAAATTTATAAGAAATTTTTTTTTAAACTTTTTTTTTCTTTATGTTTTTTAAAGACATTTTTTTATAATAAAATTAGATGAAATCAAAGTTTACATATCAAAATATGCTTTATAAATAATTAAAAAAGGGTAATATATATATATATATATATATATATATATATATATATATATATTACTTTTAAAAGGACTAATAAAAGTAAATTGAAATGATATCTTTTCTAAAGTTATATAAGAAAAAAGAAAAGTAAAATTAAGCAAGACTAGTCATTTTAAAAAATTTAATTGATTTTTTTTTTTCAAAAAGTGATTTTATTGTTTTCATGAAAAAGGTTATTGTTTGAATAAAGTATAATTATTTTGTTTAATAATTACATACAATAGGGGCACAATTATAAGTATATAATTAATAAATTAATGTAATATTTTATATATTTTTTCTACCACCACAAACTTTTTTATAGATTCATCAAACAAATATTTTGAGTACTATACGAGAAATGATTATGTAAGAAAGTTATTAGACTTAACAAATGCAATTCAAGTCGAATATGAATTTGAATTAGTTGAACGTGTGATTTTGAATATGAAATAAACAAATGTTTTTTAAAAAAAATTGTTATACATGGACAATTCTTAAAAAAATTTTGATGAGCCTAAAAGATGATTAGAATTTAGGTGAAAGTTGTTGTATCTATTCGCAATATAAATGTTCGAGTAAAACATGTGCTTGTTGCTCTTTATTTGTTATTTAATGATTATCGATCGTGTCTGAGTAATATGAAAAAATAAAAGTTTTTTTTGACGAAAATTAAATGTATGATAAAATTAACTAATTAATTTCTTTTGTTATAGATAAATAATTAATCATGAAATATATTTTATTCTCTTAGAATAAAAATCATATATATTGTATCAATTTTTTGTAGCTTTAATTGTTTTTATTTTTATCTCTTTAATTTTTATTTATTTCAAAAATACGTAAAAATGTGAAATAATAATTTTATCAAAATAATTGATAAATAGATATTAATTCATTTGATAACAATTTTATTCATAAGCATAATCATCACAAAAAAATCCAAAACAAGTTAATACACATAAAAGTGTTTAACAAATCAATTTTTATTTATTATCATTTTTCTTTTTAAATATATGTTTATTTAAAAAGGTTTTGATGGAATTGAGATGAGTATAATATATTTAAACCACGAAAAATTATACAATAAAAAAATGCACTATGAATGTTATACGGAAAATATTAGGTAAGAAAGTTATTAGACTTACAAAATAATGCAATTCAAATCGAATCTGAATCTGAATTATCTAAAAACGTGATTTGAATACAAATAATTTAAAAAAAATCTTTAAAAACATTGTTATACATGGACATTTCTTAAGAATTATTTGATGAGTCTAAAAGATGATTAGGGTTAAGGTGAAAATGTTGAATCTACTTCAATTGTAAAAGTAATATTTCTATCATAACTTGATCATAGTTAATCATGATTTTAAAACATTTATACATATTTTAAAGAAAGTTATATATGTCTATAAATAACTTGAATTTGCATATATATATATATATATATGTATATATATAAAGTTTAAGTTTGAATCTTACAAATGAAAAAAGAAAGTGTGAAAAAAATTGTATAATGATATATAAGAATGTGTTTTATTGTTAATTTGAATCAGAATAATATTAACAAATCTATAAAGAATCTCACCTTACATTATAATTGTTAGAAATGACATATATATATATATATATATTTATATGTATATATAGCCTTGTTATACTATTACTAAGATAAGGATTTCTTAAAACAAATGATCTGATACTTTTATTCAATTTACATATATGTACACATAATGAGAGAGACTTGTTACGATATTGTAAAATTTTCATAAATTATTAATCTCATTTTTGCGGACAAATTTTTTGTCAGAAATTTCATATTACTTTCAAAGTACACATAACATATAATGTTATTACATTATTACAAATATTTATCAATCGTTATTATTTTATCTATAATTTTAAAAACAAATAATCTAATACAAATAAAATAACGTACTTTTATTTGTATAACAAAAGATCACGACTATTTAACTTTTATTCTTATCATCATCTTCAATGTTTGAAAGAGTATAACCATCTATTTTATGGAACATTCGAGTCATTAATATTCATTAATATTTTGTCGGTAACAGGGCAAGAAAACCGATCAACTTTCTTCTCATATGTGCATGTCCAAAACACAATACTCCCTTTGCCATTTGGCTTCAATATTGTAATTGATTCATGATAATACTTGAAAACGTTGAAAGGCAAATCTTCAAGAACGAGATAGCCAATACTTTTGTTATCTTCATCTACATATTCAATCTTTGACTTTATAGATCTTCTAATATGGAATATATCTGTCGCAAAATCGAATTAGATAGTCACATATTTAAAAAATTGATAAAATACCAATTGATAAAAATATTACATTGATTAAAAAGTTTATATATAACAAAACAATAATAATCCAAACATGATAATTATAAAATTCAATATTAGAAGAAGACTACTATATAAACTTCAGTTCATAATAATTCGTTGCTAAATCACAACAATTTAATGTTATTGATAATTCGTAGTTAAATCACAATAATTTAATATCATCGATAATTTATTGCTAAATAGTAATGAAATATGTTGTTATTCAAAGACAGTTTTATACTGTAAAAAATTTATCGTTAAATAAGGATACCTTCGTACTGTCGAAAATTTATCACAAATAACGATGAAATTGTTGTAAAAAATAAATTCATCACAAAAATTAAATTTTTCCATAATGACAATATATACATTTTAAAAAATATAAATGATATTTTACACGTCAAGTTTTAATTTAATTTATTTTTTGGAAATATAGAAATATTTTGTTTTTATAATATGTAAACTAACATTTTAAAATTTATTTTTAAGATTGTTATGAATTGAATTACTAAATTGCGTCAATCTTTACTATTTTATTCTTGAAAATAAAAAAAATTTTATATACGAAAAAACAACAACAATAATAACTATTATATATTATTACCGTCGAGAAAAGTAATGTTACGAATTGTGCCGGCGGATATTCCATCGCCTTGGAGAATTTCAACAGAGCTGACAATGTCAGGGAAGAGCTTCGGGTAGAGAAAGTTTATATTTTTTACCGTATTCCAAAGAGCATCCGGTGGAGATTTTACCTCAATTTCCCACTCCGTCTTCCTAAGGGATGCCATAATATATATATATATATATATATATATATATATGTTATATGTAAGTATATTATAATCCAATGATGATTATATAGTTTGAAAGAAAAAGGATGATTATATATATATATATATATATATATATATATATAATATTGATATGAAAATCATTTTTTTAAATTAAGTTTAAATTAATATATAATGTTATAATTTAATCGAAAATTAACGGAAAATATGATTAGAAGTGATTAAAATAAGTGCTAAAAAATAAGAGAAAAAAAATAGTATTAGTAATAAAAAAAAATGTGAAACATTAATAAGATAAGGATGGAAGTAAACAATTTTTTAAAAATTGTATATTTTATAATATTAAAAAAAAGAATTAAAAGATGAAAATAATTGACCAAACAAACAAATATCCATAAAAAATTATATTTTCAAAAGTTTCTAGAAAAAGAAATATAGGCCCTTCCAAAAATAAAAATGATTATTAAAAAGTTTTTATAATTTGTTTTAAAAATAAATTAGTAGAAAAAGGATTTTTATTAAAGATATATCTTTTTTTTTAAAGAAAATTCTCTATAAAAAAACAATTATTTTTATAAGAATTATTACAAGATTAAAATAAATTAAAAAATATATGATTTATTATTTAGTTTGTGTAATTAAATTATTATAATTAATTATTAATTATTGATTATATTCTAAATAAAAGTTTTTGTATTTCTGGTAAACTTAAAAATTACAAAACAAAAACCAAAAAAAGAAAAACAAATTATGTATTATAAAAATAACAAATATTTTTATATGGTTCTACTTTCTATAAATTCGCTGATTGAATCTATCATGAAATCAAGATCCTTTTTAAGCAACTATAGATTTCTTCTAAAGATTTTAGACTTTTCGTTTGAAGTCTTTGAATTTCTCTGAATGGACTTCAAAGAAAGAAAGAACAAAAACCACATAGTTTTATTATTCTTCTTCTAACTTCAGATTTTCTGTTTCACATATTTCTTTTGTCCAATTTGTTTTTGAGTGAATTTGTCCTCTACTTATAAATAAAAAAAATGACAATCAATGACTATTAAGATGTATTACTCATTTGACAACTGAATATTTTTATTTCTAAATACATATATTAATATATAAAAATAAAATTAATTATATATATTTAAATAAAATTATAAATTATATATATATATATAGATATATATATATATAATTTACACACTTCCTAACAAGCGAAAATTCATTAGTTTGTTTATCAAGTAATTTTAAAATGTGAAATTAGCAATATATTAATTTTACTTAATTTTTTTTAAAAAAATTGTTTTGATGTTTTTTATCTTTATCATGTTAACTCATTATTTTTTAAAATTATAAGTGAAAGTAGTATTAACTGAGTTGCGCCTTATTGATATCTGACAATTTATTATTCTATAATATATATCATAATAAAGTTATGTAGCAAACGAGTTAAAAAAATTACGACGTAACAAAAAAGATAAAAATAATGAACAAATTTTAAATTTAATCTTTAATATAATTATTATATCGCGTTACTCTCGTAATATAAGATTAACAAATTAATTTTACAATATCCTAACTTTTGATAATTTGTATTCATTACCAAAATTTGAAATAAATATTTTAATTAGAATAATATGAAATACCAAAATAATTTTCTATTAAGCTTTCGATTTAAATGATTAAACTAATTTTACTAGATATCAAATAAATTTTCAAGCTTATAATATATATAACTCAAATTTGAAATACTCGAAATAATAATTTTAAATACAAAAATTAAAATCACATGCATGCATGCATGTGGAACAAAGCAAGAGAGAGAAGCTACATATATTAGTAGCAATACAAAAATACCATTACTATTATGATCATTACATAAATCCCACAAATTTATTCTTTATATTTTTTTTCTTTTGGAAACAGCTTTTGGCATTTTATATATATATATATATATATATATATATATATATATATATATATATATATATATATATATTTATTTATTTATATATCTTTAGTTTTTATAATTGGCAAGAGTATAATCATCAATTCCTTTGAAGATTTGAATCAGACTATCTTTGATAGAGTCAAGACTAGGAATAATTCCTGAAGCTTCTCATATATGCCGGTCCAAACCACCACACACCCATTTTTCGGTGTCGCCGCCGTTACAGTAGTTATTTCCTGAAAAGACTTATATGCCTTCATAAAACGACCTTCAAGCAAAGTGTAGGCTATAGTTTTTTTCTCTTGGTCTACATTTTCTAGCTTTGCCTTTTCGGTATTTCTAATATTCCCTTCACCTGTAATTATTCCATGCATGCAAACAAATTAATATATATATATATTGAATTCTTTTTTTTTTCAATTAAATCCTAAACTTTGTTACTTACGAAACTTAAGGTGTTTTTTATAAATTTGTCAATTGTTTTTAAATTGATCATTTGGTATAATTTTAACTAATAAAAAAATAATAATTAAATCACTTTACATGAAATTTTTACAAATTTAGAGTAAAAAAAAATTATAATATTTATTCACAAAATATTTTCAAATTGATTTTAAAATATATTTTATATAAAATAATTTAATTATCTTTTATTTTCATTTAACAAACTGCATAAGCTTTAAAAGTTTTAAAAACTTTGATGAAATTCTTGAAAAAATATATTTTTTGTTCTTAAGTAAAAATATTGGGACTTTAAAAATGGAAAAAAAATCTTATGACATACATACATACATACATACATACATACATACATACATACATACATATATATATATATATATATTCATTACCTTGAGTAAAAGTTAATAAATGAACAGTGCCAGCAGATTTTCCACACCCTCCAAAATTTCAATACTTTTGCAAGTCTCTGGAAAAATCTTTGGGTAAAGGACATTCATATCCTTTATTGTGTTCCAAAAAGCGTCTGCCGGAGATTTCAGCTCAACTTCAAACTCAAATTTGTTAATTAATGACATATTGTTGAACAAAATACTATATATCAAAAGAGGATATTTTAACAATATGTCTAGTAATGGACACAACTATATATATATATATATATAGAAATAATATGTCTCCCATGAATTTCATTTACAAAGATGATTTTATTATGTAACTTTATTACGTATTATAATTTTAAAATTTTTATGTCTAAATTTTTATTTTCGACTGAGAAAATCAAATTTCTTTAAACAAGAAAAGAAAGGAAAAGAAAAATCAATGTCAATGCATTTTTCTAGAGGTATAAAAGATAAAAAGATAAATAGAAAAGTTTAATTTATTAGTGATATTATTAATTAACTTTTTTAAATATGTATTTTTCTATTATGAACATGATGTTATAAATAATTTAATAATAATGTTCCTTTTAATTTATTTTAATTCAATTTTATAGATTTCAAATTTCTTCAATAATATTTTAACGATTTCTTATGTGAGTAATGTGTGATTTCATATGCCAACAAATTATTAATTAATTAAAAAAACAAAGTTAAATTTATAAAGATACCTTTTTCTTTTTCTTTCTCTTTTTCTTTTTCTTTTATCCTTTTCAAAGAAAAGTATTTATAATAGAAATTGATCAAATCAAAATTTACATACCAAAATAATGCTTATAAAGAAATTTTAGAGGGTCATAAATATATATATATATATATATATATATATATATATATAAAAGTTTGTAAATAGATGTCACTTTGATAAAGAAGTATATATATATAATTATTGTGAATATGTGTATCTATTGAAAAGTATCTAATTTAATTTAAAAAAATATTTTCTCATAGAAAAGAAATTCTTTTGAAAGAATTATTACAAGATTAAATTACATAAAAAATGATTTATTTAGAATTTTTTTAAAAAAAAAACTTGTGTAATTAAATTATTATAATTTATTATTCACAGTGGATCATATTGTGAATAAATTTTATTTTTTATTTTTTATAAAATTAAAATTTATAAAAGAAACAAATTATGTATAATAAAATTACAAATGTTTTTACAGGTTTTATTTTTATAAAGTCGTTGATTCGATCCGTGGTGAGCTTGAGAGCGCATTTCGATATTCCTTAAATTTTTCTCATCTTCAAAATTTTTGTTTTTCTTTTTCGTTGTCCACTTTTTTTTTTTTTTTTTTGAGAAGTCAGTTGCAATTGTATGTCGCTATATATATAGACATGGGAGTGTGAAACTATAGAGAAATGGTGATAATTGAGTTGGTATAATTCTTTTAAATTCGATAACTTTATACCGTATTTTAAATTATGCACGTTATCTTAAAGTTTATATCAATGGATATTTTTTATTTTTCAAATTAATTGATAAGAATATCAAAATTTTAAAGGAAAATTTGTGTAGAACTTTAAGAAAAAAGAAAAAGAAAGCTCAATGCATACATTACCTTTTCAAAAGATATAAAAGGTAAAAGAGATGGTAGAAAAGTTTAATTTATTAGTGATATTATTATTTAAAACGTGTTATTGAGTAAAATAATAGAAAATATAAAATATCAAGTGGCAATATGGTGTTATAAACAATTCAATAATATTAATTGTTTTGATTTTCTTCAAGTGGATATTACAGGTTTCAAACACGTTATGAAGTAAAGAAATAGCTTCACACCGACAAATAATGTGAGATTTCAAATTATAAAATATTATTAATTAATTAAAAAGGTTAAATTTATAAGTGAAATTTTTTTAAAACTTTTTTTTTCTTTATGTTTTTCAAAGAAAATATTTTATAATAAAATTGGATGGATGAAATCAAAGTTTACATATCAAAATATGCTTTATAAATAATTAAAAGAGGGTAATATATATATATATATATATATATATATATATATATATTCTTTATCTTTTTTTTCTTTTGGAAACAGCTTTTGGCATTATTTATATATATATATATATATAATATATATATATCTTTAATTTTTATAATTGGCAAAAGTATAATCATAAATTTGCTTGAAGATTTGAATCAGATTATCTTTGATAGAGTCAGGACCAGGAATAATTGGATAAAGCTTCTCATATATGCTGGTCCAAACCACCACACACCCATTTTTTTCGGGTGTCAGCGCCGTCTTCACATTAGTTATTTTTTGAAAAGACTTATATATCTTCGTAAAACGACCTTCAAGAAAAGTGTAGGCTATAGTTTTTTTTCTCTTCGTCTATATATTCTAGCTTTGACTTTTCGGTATTTCCAATATTCTTTTCACATGTAATTATTGCATGCATGCAAACAAATTAATATATATATTATATATATATTGAATTCTTTTTTTTTTCAATTAAATCCTAAACTTTGTTACTTAACAAAGTTAAGGTGTTTTTTACAAATTTGTCAATATTGTATTTAAAAAAATTGATCATTTGGTATAATTTTAACCAATAAAAAGAATAATAATTAAATGATTTTACATGAAATTTTTACAAATTTATAGTAAAAAAAAATTATAACATTTATTTACAAAATATTATCAAATTGATTTAAAAATATACTTTATATAAAATGACTTAATTATCTTTTATTTTCATTTAACGAACTGCATGTAAAAGTTTTAAAAACTTTGATGAAATTCTTGAACAAATATATATTTTTTTAAGTAAAAATATTGGGACTTTAAAAATGGAAAAAAAAGAATCTTATGACTTACATACATACATTAATATATATATTCATTACCTTGAGTAAAAGTTACTAAACGAACAGTGCCAGCAGATTTTCCATCACCCTCCAAAATTTCAATACTCTTGTAAGTCTCTGGAAAAAGCTGTGGGTAAAGGACATTTATATCCTTTATTGTGTTCCAAAAAGCGTCTGCCGGAGATTTCAGCTCAACTTCAAACTCAAATTTGTTAATTAATGACATATTGTTGAACAAAATACTATATATCAAAAGAGGATATTTTAACAATATGTCTAGTAATGGAAACAACTATATATATATATATATATATATATATATATATATGGGAAAGTGTGTACGTATAGAGAAATAATATGTCTCCCATGAATTTCATTTGCAAAGATGACTTTATTGTGTAATTTTATTATGTATTATAATTTTAAAATTTTTATGTTCTGGATTTTTATTTAAGACTAAGAAAATCAAATTTCTTTAAAAAAAAAAAGAAAGGAAAAGAAAAATCTCAATGTTAATGCCTTTTTCTAAAGGTATAAAAGATAAAAAAGATAATAGAAAAGTTTAATTTATTAGTGATATTATTATTTAACTTTTTTAAATATGTATTTTTCTATTACAAACCTGATGTTATAAATAACGTAATAATAGTGTTCGTTTTAATTTATTTTAATTGAATTTTATAGATTTCAAATATATTATTGTATAAAAGACTTCACATTGTTGCTTAATAATATTTCAGCGATTTTTTATGTTAGTAATGTGTGATTTTATGTCGCAACAAATTATTAATTAAACAAAAAGTTAAATTTATAAAGATATTTTTTCTTCTCTTTTTCTTTATTTAATCTTTTTCAAAGAAAATATTTATAATAGAAATTGATCAAATCAAAGTTTACATAACAAAATAATGCTTTATAAAGATATTTTAGAGGGTCAATATATATATATATATAATATATATATATTTTTTTTTTTTTTTTTAAGTTTGTAAATAGATGTCACCTTTGATAAAGAGGTGTAATAAATTATTGTGAATATGTGTGTATCTATTGAAAATTATTTAATTTAATTTAAAAAAAGAGGTGAAATTTTAATATTTAAAGTTTTATTTAATCTTTACTCAAAAATTAACGGAAAAATATGATTTGAGTGATTAAAATAGGCACTAAAAATTAATAGAAATAAAAAAATATAGGCTCTTCCAAAGAAAAATGATTATTAAAAGGTTACTATAATTATTTTTTAAAAAACAAATTAGTAGAAAAAGGAAATTTTATGAAAGTATAATCTTTTTATTTATTTTTTTAAAAAAAATATTCTCTCATAGAAAAAAATAAATTCTTTAAAAGAATTATTACAAGATTAAATTACATAAAAATGATTTATTTAGAAAGTTTTATTTTTAAAAAAAAAAAAAATTGTGTAATTAAATTATTATAATTTATTATTCACAGTGGACCATATTGTGAATAATTTTTTTCATTTCTTGTAAAATTAAAATTTATAAAGAAAATAAATTATGTATTATAAAATTATAAGTGTTTTTACAGGTTTTATTTCTATAAAGTCGTTGATTCGATCCGTGGTGAGGTTGAGAGCGAATTTTGATATTCTTTAAATTTTTGTTTCTCCTTTTCTTTGTCCACTTTTCCTTGAGAAAATTTGCACTCTATTTATAGATAAAGAGAATGATAATCAATGACTATTAATATGTGTCATTTTTTATTATATATTTAAGAAAAATATATAATTTATGTTTTTTGCTAATTACAATAACTCAGAAGGCCGTTGCAAATGTATGTTGCTAATTGCGATTACTCTAAAGGTCATCGCAAATGTGTGTCGTAAAATGCGACAACTTAGAAGGTCGCCCCTAATTGCGGCGATTAGGAGACCTGTCGCGAATAGTAACGATTAAGAAGACGATCACAAATTTTGTTGCAATTTGCGATGACTTAGTAGGCAGTTACAAATTCTATCGCTATTAATAAAGATTTTCAGGTCGTCGTAAATGTCCGTCGCTAAATCTAATCTTTCTAGTAGTGTTCAAAGTTATAATCTCTCAAAATTATTAGTGATGGTGTTAGCGACTGAGCTCCACATCTTGTTGACAAATTTTATCTAAATTAATAATTATAATGTGGATGGATATAACGTGAGTGGTACATAAGTATGTGATTTAGTAGTATCACCTCTCATTAATACTTACAAACACTTTTAATATGAATTGATAAAAAATAATGTGGATGATACATAATTACGTAAATATAACATATGGTAGTTTATCATAATTGTTTTTTGAGCTTAAACTTTTAGAATATATGACAATTATTACTTTTTAACACATATCATGAAAAAATTATGTAGTAAATGAATTTAAAAAATGTCATAATTTTAAATCTAACAAAATATTATATATATATATATAATATATATATATATATATATCTTTAATAAAGTTGTATTATGTACTCTCATAATAATATGGTATAACAAGTTAATTTTACAATAACATATAATCTACTCTAGAAAGTTAGGGCAAAGTAAAATTGTTGTATCCTAACTTTTGATAATTTGTATTCATTACCAAAATTTAAAATAAATATTTTTAATTAGAATAATATGAAATACCAAAATGATTAAACTAATTTTACTAGATACCAAATAAAATTTTAAATTTGTAATATATATATAACTGAATATGAAATAATTGAAATAGTAATTTTAAACACAAAAATCACAAACGATATATATAATATATATAATATATATATATATATTTCTCATTACACATGCATGCATGTGGAACACGGTACAGAGATAAGCTACATATTAGTAATTATATATATATATATATATATTATATATTATATAGTATATATATCTATATATATATATATATATTCTCATTACACATGCATGCAGTGGAACAACGGTACAGAGATAAGCTACATATATTAGTAGCAATCTTGAAAACACCATTATTATTATGATCATTACATAAATCCCACAAAATATTTATTTTTTTATATTTTTTGGGGATAATTGTTGGAAATTAAGATATTATATATCTTTAATTTTTATAATTGGCAAGAGTATAATCATCAAGTGTCTTGAATTTTTGAATCACATAATATTTGAAGGAGTCAGGGCCAACAGTAATTTGATAAAGCTTCTCATATATGCAGGTCCAAACGACCACACATCCATTTTCTGGCGTCGAAGCCGGTTTTACAGTAATTATTTCCTTATAAGATTTGTATACATTCGCAAAACGACCTTCAAGAAGAGTGTAGGCTAGAGCTTTTTTCTCTTCGTTTACATATTCTATCTTTGACTTTTCAATTTTTCCAATAGTAAATGGATCTGTAATTATCACACGCATGCAAATAAATTATATAATATATATATATATATATATTTGAAGAATCATATATATTTTTATTTTCTTTATTTGTCACATCTTATTTTCTCCCTATTAAATTAACTGTCATAAGAAATTTTCTTGAGAGAAAACTCCCATGTTGGGAGAGTTATTAATATTTAATTAGGTAAAAGAAGAAGGAATTTAACCTTTAAAATATATATAATTTTTTTTCAATAAAAAAACATAAATAAAAAGGCTAAATTTGTCATTATATATATATATATATATATTTCTTACCTTCAACAAAAGTTGCTAATCGAACAGTGCCAGCAGATTTTCCATCACCTTCCAAAATTTCAATACTTTTGTAAGTCTCTGGAAAAAGCTTTGGGTAAAGGACATTTATATCCTTTATTGTGTTCCAAAAAGCCTCTGCCGGAGATTTCAACTCAACTTCCAACTCATATTTAATTAATGACATATTGTTCTAACAAAGTAGTATATATCAAGGAGGATATTTGAACAATATGTCTAGTAATGAACCCAACTATATATATATAGACGTGGGAAAGTGTGTAGCTATAGAGAAATGGTGATAATTGAGTTGGTATAATTCTTTTAAATTTGATAACTTTATATTATATTTTTAATTATGCGTCGTTATCTTAAAGTCTATATCAATGGATATTTCTGATTTTTTGAATTAATTGATGAGAATGTCAAATTTTTAAAGGAAAATTTGTGTAGAACTTTAAGAAAAAAGAAAAAGAAAGCTCAATGCATACATTGCCTTTTCAAGAGATATAAAGGGTAAAAGAGATGGTAGACAAATTTAATTTATCAGTGATATTATTAATTAAAACGTGTTATTGAGTAAAATGATAGAAAATATAAAATTTTAAGTGTCAATATGGTGTTATAAACAATTCAATAATATTAATTGTTTTGATTTTCTTCAAGTTGACATTACATGTTTCAAACACGTTATAAAGTAAAGAAATAGCTTCACATAAACAAATAATGTGAGATTTCAAATTATAAAATATTATTAATTAATTAAAAAGGTTAAATTTATAAGGAAAATTTTTTTAACTTTTTTTTTCTTTATTTTTTTTAAAGACATTTTTTTATAATAAAATTAGATGAAATCAAAGTTTACATATCAAAATATGCTTTATAAATAATTAAAAGAGGGTAATATATATATATATATATATATATATATGTTACTTTTAAAAGGACTAATAAAAGTAAATTGAAATGATATCTTTTCTAAAGCTATATTAGAAAAAAGAAAGGTAAAATTAAGCAAGACTAGTCATTTTTTAAAATTTAATTGAATTTTGTTTTCAAAAAGTGATTTTATTGTTTTCATGAAAAAGGTTATTGTTTGAATAAAGTATAATTATTTTGTTTAATAATTACATACAATAGGAGCACAACTATAAGTTTATAATTAATAAATTAATGTAATATTTTTACATATTTTTTCTACCACCACAAACCTTTTTATAGATTCATCAAAATATTAAATATTTTGAGTGCTATACGAGAAATGATTATGTAAGAAAGTTATTAGACTTAACAAATGCAATCCAAGTTGAATATGAATTTGAATTAGTTGAACGTGTGATTTTGAATATCGAATAAACAAAAATTTTAAAAAACAATTTGTTATACATGGACAATTCTTAAAAACTTTTTGATGAGCCTAAAAGATGATTAGAATTTAGGTGAAAGTTGTTATATCTATTCGCAATATAAATGTTTGAGTAAAACATGTGCTTGTTGCTCTTTATTTGTTATTTACTGATTATCGATTGTGTCTGAGTAATATGAAAAAAAAAGTTTTTTTTGACGAAAATTAAATGTATCTAAAGAATGATAAGATTAACTAATTAATTTCTTTTGTTACAGATAAATAATTAATCATGAAATATATTTTATTCTCATAGAATAAAAATCATATATATTGTATCAATTTTTTTGTAGCTTTAATTGTTTTTGTTTTTATCTTTTTAATTTTTATTTATTTCAAAAATACGTAAAACGTGAAATAACAATTTTATCAAAAATAATTAATAAATAGATATAATTCATTTGGTAACAATTTTATTTATAAGCATAATCATCACAAACAAATCCAAAACAAGTTAATACACATAAAAGTGTTTAACAAATCAATTTTTATTTATTATCATTTTTCTTTTTAAATATATGTTTATTAATGTTATAATAACTTGTCATTATCACAACTCGAACTCATCATAATATTTTTAACTACATATAATCAACTTATTACTATTATAACTCGAACTCATAATCACTTAATTAGTTATACAAACGTTAAAAAAAGTGTTTAACAAGTCGAGCTTTATATATTATAATTAGCAAGTGTATAAGCACCAAGTTTTTTGAATATATCATGACAGTCATGGTATCTTTCATCATCTGTGGACCATTGTCACCATTGTTCCGTTTTCCTTCTCCTTTTTTTTACTGTAAATAAATCCTGAAAATACGAGAAATTTTAGGGCACGATCTTCAAGACCAAGATATGCTATACATTTTTTTCATCATCTACATATTCGATCTTTGATTTTTCAGTCTTTTTGATATTAAATTCATCTATATAAAATTACAATAAATACGTAAGTTAATTGATTATACATTTTTACTTATAATCAATAAAGTATGAGTTTTACGTATATATGTTAAATTTAGTAAATAATATATAATTATATACATAACAAAAAAATATTATAAAAAAGATATAATTCAATTAGTAATGCTTTACTTATGTCTTTGATAGATTATAAGTTTAAGACATAATAAATATCAAAAATACCTTTAATTTTTAAAAAAAACATTAATTACAATAAAAAAATTTATATTTTGAACAAAGTACCTATATATCAAGGAAGATATTTGAACAATATGTGTAGCAATAATGGACACAACTATATACACACACAAAAAAGAAATTGTAGGTATAGAAAAATAGCAATAATTAAGTTCGTGTATATATATATAT
>JAPHNG010000491.1:37500-50960 GCA_027405835.1 Asclepias syriaca
TCTTCAATGGCCTTCTCAAAAATGCAAGTCCAAACCATCAAACTTCCGCCATTATTGTTGTTCTTTAATGGTTTTACAGTAATATAATCATCGTAAAACTTGTACATGTTTAGAAAACAACCCTCAATAACACGATACAACACGGTTTTGTTCTCCTCGTCTAAAGATTCAATCTTTGATATATAAGATTTTCCACACATATCTACAACCACACAACAAATTTTTATCAAAAATTAATTAAATCATCTCTATGTAAAAAAAAAAAAATATATATATATATATATATATATATATCTTCGGCGTGATAACTCCCTAAATTAATCTGATATTGTTCCTTTTGGGACTAAGTCCTTACGATTTTGTTTTCTAACACTTTCTCAAAAGGCCTCATATTAAAAGTAGGTGGAATACTTACATATTAAGTAACTCTAACATATTCATATGTGGTCTCCCATCCAGCGAAATTACCTTACACCACCACAAGGCACCAAAATCGCTCGCTAGGTCATTACAGTTCTATTTTTAGGCACCACCTCAAGGTATCATAATGACTAGGTCATCATATTGGGTTGATATCCCAACAATCATCCTCTCAAATCAAAAACCACATGCTCGTGGTCTCCTACCCAGTAAAATTACCTTGCACAACTGCAAGGTACCATAATCGCTAAGTCATCATATCGAGGGTTTTTCTCATATCTCACGTGTAAGCCCACTACTAAATTCTTTTTTAGACTATGCCGCCCTCACAGTTTTTTATTTTAGCACCATCCTAAGAGACTCCATACTAATACAGTAGTTGAAATGCTTATATATTAAACAACTTTACCATCATCTTTCGATGTAAAATTTGGATTGATATCCTAACAATATATATATATATATATATATAAAAGAAGAAAAAAAAAGGAAAAAAATTAATTAATTTGTTACCATTCTTCAAATTAACGCGACGAATAGTGCCAGCTGATCTTCCGTCACCTTCAAGAATTTCAATACCATCGTAAACATGAGGAAGGAGTTTAGGGTAAACGAAGTTTATATCTTTTACTGTATTCCACAAATCTTCTGGCGATGATTTCAACTCAACTTCCATCTCAAATTTCTCAGCCATTTTAGAAATATATGTGTGTGTTTATGTGTGTGTGTGAAGACACATTGATGATGATGATGATGATGATGATATATATATATATATATATATAGATATATATATGTTTTAAATTTATTTTATTTTTCATCTACTATTATTTGTTTAATTTTTTAATTACTTTTCTTTTCATATAAAAGAAAAAAAGTAAACTTTTTTCTCTAAAACTTTTATACAAATAATATAATATTTATAAAATTATATTTAATATGTATATATATATATATATATATATTGGTTAATTTACAATAAAGAATTTTTTTAGTTTGTTAAAAATTCAAAAAGAATAAAAACAAAAGTACACATAATAATAACAATAAAAATTAATAAAGAATCAAAGAGTTTTTAAAAATATATATATATATATATATATATAATAAAAAGTTATAATAAAGGTATATTATGTGAGGTTTTTAAGTTCAATTTTTTAAAAAGAAATAAATAAAGTTTAAAATATTAAAAGTTACAACGTAAATTTAAAAACTTTCTAAATAAATCATTTTTTTATAATGTATTTTAATCTTATAATAATTCGTTTAAAAGAATTATTTTTCCATTAGAGAAATTTTTTAAAAAGTATATCTTTAATAAAATCCCTTTTTTCTACTAATTTATTAAAAAATATAATTATAGTAACTTTTTAATAGCCATTTTTATCTTTGCAAGGGCTTATATTTTCATTTTTAGAAACTTTTGAAAACATAATTTTTATCTATATTTTACTTTATTCGTACTTATCGTACTACTTATATTGTACAAACGTCAAATTTATAATCTTATATAATATTTATTATTTATTAGAAAATCTATCTACTTGTTTGTTTGAATTAGGAAAAACAAATCTCTATATCCTAAATTTTATTTCAATTTGTGATAAACTCTATTTTAAATTACCAAATTACTCTTATATTAACTTTTGTCGTTGGTAATTAAATTTTATAAATAATAACGCGTAGTTTAATTGGTTAGATATCTTTACTTAAAATAAACAAATTATAAATTAAAATTAAAACAACAATAAAATATTCTAAACATATATATATATATATATATATCTTAAAAGATCCAAGAAAAAAACATCGTAATTTGTCTGTCTACTGATCCACACATAATTATTTTCACACGTGATTAAAACGATCCCAAAGTTTCACACAAAATCAAATTATGAGAAAACATAAAAATCGAGATAAAGAAGAATTTTAGGGTTTATAGTTTTTATCATTTGCAAGAACATAAGCATCAGTTTCTTAAACACTGCAAAGACATAATCTTTCATAACCTCTCCACCAGGTGATTCTTCAAAAGCCTTCTCATAAAAACAAGTCCAAACCACAACAGTATTTCCTTTATCATTTGTTTTGACAGCTGTCGTCTCAGCGAAACTTTTGTAGCCTTCAAGGAAGCTACCTTCAAGAACTCGATCCACCAATGTTTTGTTCTCTTCGTCCAAAGATTCAATCTTTGATTTGAAACTTTTTCCTCCTCCTATATATATATATATATATATATATATATATATATAGTGAACACAATTGAAAAACACAATATTGTTATACGAAATTATAAATTCAACATATTCGTTTGCTGTAAGCAATATATCGGCCGAGTCAATTGTAACTAGGTCAAGTTGTATTTGTTTTGGAACTGACCATGACTCGGAGTTATATTTATTGTATTATTTTTATATATAAAATATTTAAATAATTTATTTTCAAAAAATATATGTATATGTTTAAATAATTCTTTTAAAAAAATAAATATAAAAATTTTGTATCAGTCTAATTGAATCACGGACATCAAAACTGATACTTTGAACCATATATAAAAATGAATGTGAAATTTAATCAAATTATACACTCACAATAAATATTAAATAATGCACGATTTTGTTTATTAGGCTAAGTGAAGGGTTATATATATATAGATGGATAGATATATATATAGATAGATAGATACCTTGTGCAAAAGTTACCAAACGAATTGTGCCAACTGATCTTCCATCGCCTTCAAGAATATCAATGCTCTTATAAAGCTCAGGCATTAGTTTTGGGTAAAGAAAGTTTAAGTCTCGAATGGCACTCCAAAAGCCATCTGCTGAAGATTTCACCTCTACTTCCGTTTCAAACTTTTCAATGGCTGCCATTGTAGTTATAAAATGGTGAATATAATATATATATATATATATATATATTGAAGAATTCTTTGAAGATATGTGTCTTTGTGATAGGAAGATTTTAACTTTTTTCTTTTTTTTTTTGAAAGTGACATTTTTTTTTCAATAAATTATTTTGTCTCAATCAATATTTAAAGAAACATAAATTCATTTACATTTTAAATAAAGATAATATATATATATATATATATATATATATATATATATAAGTAAAAGTTTGTGTTGCTTTTATTTATTATTTCCCCTTCCCCTTCCCAACCTTTCTTTCTATAAAACTTTTAGGAAAATTGGCATATTTTGCCCCTAATTAATTTATTTACATTTTATAAGTTATATCTTTTATCTCTTTTTATTATTATTATTATTATTATTGCATCTTTATATAATAAAAGAAATAAAATAAAATCTAATGCATACTATTTTTAATTAATGACTGATATAAAGGTTACTTTTATAAATTATTTTCTTTTTTTATATAACATCTTTTCATTATTCACATAAAAACCTAATAATTATTATAAAACACTATAAAAAAATTTATAAAAAGTTTTATATTTGCATATATATATATATATAATATATATTATTATATATATATATATTTAGCTTTTCCAATCCAGCAAAAAAATTCACTTATTTTGTATTTCCTTCATAAAACACAGTAAATTTTTGCAGACAATATTTCTTATAATTTGAATTCATTTAAAACACATCTTCAATTATAAACAATACAAACATTAAATACATTATGTTGGACCACTTCAATTAAAACTGCAAATTTATTTGCGTTACTCAAGCCCGACATTTTTACTATGTTTCGTCTACTATTGTTTATGCAGAGGTTCTTTTTAAAGGTGGAACACTTCCTTTTCAATAATATATTTTTACGTTTCACAATTTCGGCAAATTGTTTAGTATTAATGTTTGCGTTACTCAAACAAACATTTTTGCTTATGCTTCGTCTATCATTGTCTGTGCAGAGACCCTTTTTAAAGGCGGAACACTACCTTCTTAGTGATATATTTTTATATTTTATAATTTAGTAGATCATTTAGTACTGCCTATCTCAAATGTAAGAGCGCTCGATCAGTGAACTATTACGTACTCTTTCAAAGATAGTTTCTTCCAGATAAATCTCATGAAACTTATTCCCTCGTATCAATGGTCTTATCATTCTAGTTAAGTAGATCTTACAATTAAATTAATTCATAAATTTCCATTTAAATTTAACATAATAAAATTCACAATTTTATTAGTTTAAAAAAAATGTTTTTTACTAACTCACTTATATATAAAATTAATAAAATTTGACCATAAAAAATACAAAATTTCAAGATGACAATAATACTTTATTATTATTATTTTATAAAAATACTAAACTTTATGTAATTTTTATTCTATAACTATTTATACAATCTTATCTTTTCAGTGATGTTCATTATTCAGAACTCCGTCAAAACATCCATTTCACTAAAATTTTACTACTCATATAGTTGTTGCAAAATCTGAATTTTCTTGCACTATCTAATATCTGAAATCATTATCTTCAATTAATTCATATTTAACTTAAATGTTTCTCAAAATATATACAAAAAATGAAAATGATAAAATTATCCATATGAAATAAACATTCTCCCATTCACCTTCTTGTACAAGAAGATGTATAAATTAAGCAAGATACATTCTTTTTTAATTATATAACATTAAAATCTATTCTTAAAAACACAAAATCAAAACACCATTATTCTTATTATTATTACATAAATCCCACAAATTATTATATATATATATATATATATATATATATATATATATATATTCTAGGGTTTGGTATTAAGATATGGAAAGGGTATAATGATCAAGTTTGTGGAATAATTCAAGAATAATATTTTTTGAATACTCAGGGCCATGAAGCTCTTCAGACAACTTCTCATAATTGCATGTCCAAACAACAACACACCCTTTTCCTTTTGGCTTCAAAGAAATTGATTCTTCATAATATTTGTATAACTTTAGAGGAACACCTTCAAGAACAACGTATTTTATCGCTTTCTTTTCTTCATCTACATATTCAGTCTTTACCTTTTGAGTTTTTCCCAATCCATAAGTATCTGTATTAATCATAATCATAATCATAATCATAATTATAATCACAATATATATATATATATATATATATATATATATATATATATATATATATATATATTAGAATTTAGGTGAAGAAGAAGGGGGAAATTATATATATATATAATTTATTACCATGAAAAAAAGTTGTGAGACGAACTGTGCCACTAGATTTTCCATCGCCTTCAAGAATTTCAATGCTCTTGTAAACCTCCGGGAAGAGCTTTGGGTAAATGACATTTGTGTCCTTCATTGTCTTCCAAAATGCATCTACTGAAGATTTCAGCTCAATTTCAAACTCGAACTTCTTAATCGATGCCATATTATTGTACAAATATGTATGTATATATACGTATATGTGTGTGTGTGTGTTTGTTTGGACAAATGTACCTATATATATAGTGTAGGGAAATCCAAAATATATTATTATTTAATACACTAAACAAAAATAAGATAAATGTCTATTTTATTTAATATATATATATATACACAATAATATATACTAATGGCTATACCTTTATCTTAATTAATTGTTTTGTTGTTATAATATTAAATCTAGTTGTAATTTGAAGCCTTAAAAGATTAATTAAGTTACTATTATGCAAGAATTTAAATTTGTTTTGACACACCACTTAAAATTATAAAAAATAATATTATTAAATAATTATTGAGGAAATTAGGGGAAAAAATATTGATCAAATAAACAAATTTAATCTTTTTATAGAAAAGGAAGACTTTCCGAGAAAAGAAAAGGGTTAATTATTATAATACCTAATAAATGATATATTAATTTTATAAAGTGACAAATGAAAAAGTGAAAAATAAAAAATGAAAAAATAGAAATTTAATCTGAAATTCATGTTGTTATTTTAAGAGATTTTTGAAGAATTTTTAAATAAAACATAAAACTCTTTACTCAATTATACTTTTTAAATCGGTGAAGCTGTTTAAAATTGATCAAAGAAGAAAATATCACTAAAAGAATCTCTTTAATATGGATTTGATTCTTTTTTAAAATAAAAATAAAAAAAATTAATCTCTAGAATTCCTATAATCTATATATATACATATAGTTCTATATATAATTGTGTTCATATCTTTGGGCTACTGCATGTATCAGTTCAGTTGAGAATTATTATTGTTCCAAAATTATATATATATATATATATGGCAGTTGATCTTCTTTCAAGCTGGGCTAAAAATGCAAAGTTTGTTCCTCAAGAATATGTATATCTAGAAGATCAAAGGCCACAACTTGATGTTCCAATTTGCAAAGAAATTCCAATTATTGATCTCTCCCAACCTCATCAAGCTAAACTAGCTAAGCAAATATTGAAAGCTCTTGATGAATACAGCATTTTTCAGGTTTTCCTATTAATTTATATACACACACACACAGATATATATATATATATATATATATATATATATATATAAAGTTTGTCATCGTCCAACCTATAGGTAATAGAAAGTGTTAAAAATAAATTTAGTTGTGAAGATTTATATCTCTTTAACAACTGATTTTGATTCAGTTTCGTTAGATCTTCTTGTCGGATTTAGTTTCACATGTATAAATATTTCTTTATTTCATATATATATATATACATTAATCCCTTTTGTTTTTTCTCATATTTATATTAATTAGGTTATAAATCATGGGTTACCGGAAAAGGTTATGGAAGATGCCATGGAAGTTTACAAAGATTTCTTTAACTTACCTCTTGAAGATAAGGAAGAGTATGTTAGTAAAGATGGGATTAGTATGTCTAAGGGAACTTGGCTCTATACCGGCGACGGCAATACCAGAAGAAGCCGGCGGCAAGTTTGGAAAGATTCACTTGGACATGCTTGTTACCCTTTAGAACACACTATTCACTTTTGGCCCGAAAAACCATCTCGATACCGGTTTGTCACATCAACTCTTTAATTGAATTATAATCTATCTATATATATATATAATTGTATTTTTTTTTTTTTTTTTTGGAATTAGAGAAGTGATGGGACAATATGTTACTGGTACGAAGGAAATAAGTCGGAAAATTTTTGAGTTAATTTGTGAAGGACTTGGAATCGAAAAAGGATACTTCGCCGGAGAATTGACCGAACAACTTATTCTAGTAGCTAACTATTACCCTAAGTGCCCGGATCCTAGTGTGACATGGGGAGCAGAAGAACATTATGACCCTAATGTTCTAACTATAATTCAAGAAGATGTCTCCGGGCTACAAATACTCAAAGATGGAAAATGGTTTAATGTTCAAACTCTTCCTAATGCATTTTTTGTTCTCACTTCCATGCAACTTCAGGTATAAACATATATATATATATATATATATATTGATGAAACAAGTAATAGTTGTATAATTCATTGTTTAGTTTGTATCAGTCTTACTTATTTTCAAGGTCATAAGTTTAAGACACAAAATTTTAGAAACAATTTCTTCTTTTGTCTCTTTTCATCAATGAAAACAGTAATAGTGAAAAAATATATATTGTTTAGTTTGTAACAGTTTCACTTATTCTCGACGTAGTGAGTTTGATTAGTAATAGTTTCACTCATTCTGAAAGTACGTAATTGAGTTCGAAATATATGTCTCGAAAATTATTTTATGGTGATTCTTTTTTCTTCTTTTGTTACAGATTATTTCGAAGGGGAGATTTAAAAGCATACTTCATCGAGTAATGACAAATAATAAGAAAGACAGAATATCAATTAGTATATTTATTAATTCCTCAATGGAAACAAACATAGAACCAGCAAACGCAATTGTGAGTGGTAATGGAATCAATTCTCCAAAATACAAAGCTCAAAAGCATTCAAAATATTTGGAGAATTTTCGAAGAAAAATTAGTGAAGGTGAATCTGCAGCTTCAGCTGGGGAATCTGCATTGGCTTCTTTCCTTCTCTAGCTATCATAAATTAATCTACAATAAAATTTTCATTGCTTTTTATGATTCGATATAAAAAAATAAAGTACTAATAAATAATGTAACAGTTGAATTTATCACTTACATTAATTTCATTTATATATATATTATATATATATTATATATTATATATATATATATATTATATATATATATATAAACTATCATGATTAACTTTTTCTATCAATAAGTTAATACTTTATAAAACACTATAATTAAATATGTATATTAATAAAGAAAAAAAAAACCAATAGAAAGCAAAAGCTACTTCTAGAAACAATTAATTTAATTACAATAATTAACTTTTAAAAGTTAACTATTTAAAAGAAAATTTTATGTTTTAATTTTTTCTATTATTATTTCATTCAAATAATAACGTTAGAAAATCTGAAAATGTGTTGTCTAATTATTCAAAAGTTATTATTAAACAATAATACTTGCACCAATTTAACGTTAAAGATTGAAAGTTAAAGATTTAACAAGTTTATATATATATATATATAATATATATATATATATATTAAGTGAATTCATTATATTAGAATGATATATATCTTTGTTAAAAAAATTTATTTATGATTTTGAAAATTCAAAAATATTTTAAGAGAAAGAAAAATGGTATATATATATATATATATGATATGCATCCCACCTAGGAACAGGATGCTAGAACTTTCATAACATTTATTCAATCAGAATTTTTATTTCCATAAATCAAAAAAAAAAAAAAAGTGTACAATCACATATATGTCATCAAGAACTTTATTTATTTAATATATATATATATATATATGTATGTATGTATTTTTAAACCCTAGAGAAGAAAAGAAGCCAAAGTTGATTCACCAGCTGAAGCTGCTGATTCGCCTGCAGAAAGTTTGCTTCGAAATTTGTCCGTAAGTTCTTGACGCGTCACAGCTTTGTATTTCGGACCAACTTTTCCATTTTCCAAAACTCCCTTTGCTGCTTCTATTTTTGTGTGGTTTAAGAAATCAAAGAACACTGCAATGGATACTCTATCTGCCACTCCATTTCTCACTACTTGATGCAGTGGACTTTTAAATTTTTCATTTGAGATAATCTGTAACCATATTTTTCAACTCATTATTAAATAGTTGATTATAGATATAATCATGTCTAGAGTCAATATCCAAGATTTACTTTAATCAGACTGAATTATGTATAATTTAATTTACACGTACATGATTCTCAAATTGAAACTCGTTTGAATTTTTATAAAAGATAAAAAGAATTGTGATGTCAAAAAAACGTAATTCAATTGTTAACATCCTTAATAACTTTGAGAACGTTCTTATTTTATGTATTTCCTTGTTTCATCCGAAATGATAGTAGGAAAGGATCACAATTTTGCTATTCGTTATGAAACAGAGAAATACAGTGTTATCCTACTCGACTACATCAATGTTATATCGAGTTAAACTCGTAAAGTTTAAATTGATAAAAAAATTTACTTTATCTATTAACATTACATATATTAAGAATACGAATTACAAACAATAAAAACACTATATATATCAATTGTATTGTAAAACTTAATTTCATTTTAAAATTTAATTAAGTAATAAATTTAAATTATAACTAGCTCGAAAAACTTAAGTTTGATAAAATATGATTAAATTTATAACCGACATATATATATATAAAAGCTTTTCGAGCTAGTCATAATTTAAATTTATTACTTAATTAAGTTTTAAAATGAAATTAAGTTTTACAACTCATTTGATATATATATATATATATATATATTCGTACTCTTGATATATGTAATGTTAATAGATAAAGTATTTTTTTTTTATCAATTTAAACTTTTCAAGTTTAACTCGATATAACGTTGATGTAGTTAGAATAGGATAACACTAGATTTTCTCATATATATATATATATAATTGGATCATGCAAATAATTAATTAAAGTACCTACCTCAAGTTGCATGCCAGTGAGAACAAAAAAAGCATTAGGAAGTGGAGGAACAGCAACCCATTTTCCATCTTTGTGTATTAAGAGACCGGGGACGTTTGTCTGAATGAATGTAATAAGATTAGGGTCATAGTGTTCCCAACATCCATCACAAGCACTAGGATCTGCACTTTTAGGGTAATATTTCACTTGAAGAATTTGTTCATGGCTTAATTCTCCATCAAAGTATCCTTTTTCTATGTCCAGTCCTTCCCCGATTAGGTCTAAAATCTTTTGACATACTTTCTTCGTTCCAGTAGTGTATTCCGAAATCACTTTTCTAATTCAAAATAAAGAGAAAAAATCCGTCAAGTTATATATATTTTTCCTAACACTATTTGTTAGACTACAAAAAGAAAAAAATAATAGGTAATTGTAACATATCTATTATGACGTTTTAGAATTTAAAGACTTTTATTACTATATATATATAAACTTTTGTTCGAAAAGTTTACAGTGACAAGTTAAATTTTAAGGACAAAATTCTTTATCTGGCGTATACGTGAAATATGTTATGAGACTATTAAGGAGACTAAAATCTAAATGTTTATATCAAAGGTATCAAAGCAAAAAGACACTTCCAATATACACTTAATTTAAAACTCCTTAATAATTTCATAGTATTAAGCTATATTTTTATAAAAATTATCAAAATCGTCACATAAAAAATATAGTTAAATAATCAATATCGTGAAAAACTAATATAGTAAGTAATGACATACCGGTATCGATATGGTTTTTGGGGCCAAGAATCAATGGTTTGTTCTAAAGGGTAACAATCATGTCTTAACGTATCATGCAAGAAATTATTGGCGCCGTTACCATTTTCATTGCCAATATAATCCCAAGGTTTTTTAGAATCTTTAATCCCATCCATTTCTTCTCCGGGTAGGTTAAAGATTTCTTTGTAAACTTCAATTGCATCCTTTATAACCTTTTTGGACACCCCATGATTTATAACCTTAAAAATTATAGGAAAAAGGAAAAGAAGAAAGTAAGTAAGATTAGAGAATGTTAAGGTTTCTAATTAATATTAATAGATACTACTTTAACTTATCTATATTTGATTTAAATTATTCACACAGAATGTGGAATCTTGCTCGGAAAAAGAACTCACACTATCACTTACATAATGAATTTGGTGACTTCGTATAGCAAGTTTAAAAAATATAAAAGCTAGCTAATATTAAAAAGTTTTAATTAATTTAGATTTGACTTGAATTATGCACGTATGCTCGAGGAAAGAATCGTACCCCAACACTTATTTAAAGAAACTCATGATCTTGTACAACATTAACAGTCGAATTTAAAAAATATAAAAATTATTTAGTATTAAAAATTACTGGTTTAATTAATTCAGATTTAGCTTGAATTATGAACACATGCTCAGAGAAAGAACTTATCCTAACACTTACATAATGGAACTTGTGACCTCGTACATCATTTATATAATGAGGTTTAAGAAATATAAATCTATCTAATAGTAAAAATTAATGCTTTAACTAATCCAGACTTACCTTAAATTATGCACACAGGATCGGAAAAAGAACTTTACTCTAGCACTTACATAATAGAATTCAGTGACCTCGTACAACATTCATCACGAGGTTTAAGAAATATAAAAAATATCTAATATTAAAAATTACTGTTTTAACTAATTAAGATTTGACTTAAAGAACTTGACCTAACACTTACATAACAAAACTGATGACATTGTGTAACATTTATAATCACCGACTTTTAAAAAATATAAAAAACTTTGTAATGAAACTAACAAAACCTGAAAACTTCTGTATTCATCAAGAGCTTTCAAGATTTCCTCAATTAGTTTAAATCGATCAAATTCAGAACCCGTGGCTAGAGATAGATCAATAACTGGAATGTCATTGCAAAAGGGAACATTCAGCTGAACCATCTGATTTGAAATTAGGTTTTCCATTGTTGTGTGACGTCACAACTCTCAAGGAGATATATATATATGTGTGTGTGTGTGTGTGTGTATAAAATAATGTTGGAGAGGAAACTATGTATGATGAATTA
Organism: Asclepias syriaca; assembly: GCA_027405835.1. NCBI lineage: Eukaryota > Viridiplantae > Streptophyta > Magnoliopsida > Gentianales > Apocynaceae > Asclepias > Asclepias syriaca. Next base: position 49,896 of record JAPHNG010000491.1, read on the forward strand.
GCTAAAGATTTCAGTACAATACATATATATATATATATATATATATAAGTCCATTGATTGCTTTATATCTTAATGTTTAGTAGTGATTTTAAATATTGACTAATTGAGAATTTTCATGATTTTTAATCAAAAGAAATTAAAAGAAGAGGAAAAAAACTTTTCTAAAAGGAAAACAAAAAGGAGGGCACTTAGTAGAGCAGCAAAAATTTAATAATAATAATAATAGAAAAAAAAAGCATCTAATTACATACATTGATATACAATAATATTACCAATTGATTTAATTATATATGTATTCTTTATAAGAATAAATAAATAAATAAAGTATTAATTTATTTATTTAAATAGTTATAAATTGTATAATTTAAAGTGGAAAAAGGACTCATAATAATTAAAGTAATAAAGATTTTAAAAATTAATCAAAAAAAATCATAAAGAATTTACCATATGAAATGAAAATACTTTTAGGATTAATTTTAACCACTAATTCATATCAACTTTAATACTTTATCTTCTTTCTTCCTTTTTTTTTTTAAAGCTTTACCACTAAAAGCTTTTTAAGAGTTCTCTTTTTCAAAGAATTATAAAAATTTATTCGACTAATCTAGAATAATTGAGTTATTACCTTTTTTTTAAAAAAAATTAATTTAATTTAAGTTTTATATATATATATATATATATATATATATATATATAAGTATAATGTTATTTCAGAAAAACTTTCATTCATACTCTTATATTTTATTCACAATAAATATAAAAAATAATTTTTTTCTATAATTCAATATTTTTATCGATTAATCTACGAGAAGAAATATGTAGAAAGAAATTTTTGCAACCCCACTATGTACTTAAAATTGTATCATAAAGTCATTTTTATCATATGTCAAACTCAAGTTTTTCATTAGACAAGATTGATGAAACACTTAAATAAAATAAGTCAACCCTACGTTAATAAAAGCAGTTTTTTTAAATCATGTTAACATTCAAAATCTTTATTTGAGTTAGATAAATTATTTATGGAAATATAAGTTCTTGATTTAAAATTTAAAAGGCTACGAATAT